>JAQFYR010000711.1:0-11786 GCA_034694985.1 Campodea silvestrii
TAATTATTTATTTCTGGCAGTTCTTTAACCCCAGTTCGTGTTTTTCACGGGGGCACAGTTATACTGGTACAGCTGTATTTTTCCATGACTTGACAAATAAGCCGAGAATGAAACAATAATAAAATATAAGTGATGTACTTACGGTCTTACCAGAATCATCGGTTACACTTTCTTTCATGTTTTCCATCTCAGTTTTTTTTAAGGTAACAGGCGTAGAGCTCAAAATGATTGAAGAGACAGTCGGATAAATCGTGCACTTGAAAATAATTTTGATAAAGGTCTCATTTGAGGAATACGACGAAGCTGAAGGGCCACATAGCAAAAAATATTTTTCAAAATTCCGACATTTTATCTCGGAAATTCCGACATTTTATCTAGGAAATTCAAACATTTTATCTCGGAAATTCAGACATTTTAATCTCGGAAATTCAGACATTTTGTCTCGGAAATTCAGACATTTTAGCCTATCTGGGAAATTCAGACATTTTATCTGGGAAATTCAGACATTTTATCTGGGAAATTCAGACATTTTATTTGGGAAATTCAGACATTTCTTTTCGGGTTTCACAAGGGGCAAGTGGTAGGAAAGTTTCTTACACTGATTTGATGAAATGTGCCTGGTAATCGCATACATTATAATGAAGTTTTGTTATATTCACTAAAATTTATGTACGTCGATTCGTGCAAGCTATAAAAAATCTATATGAAAATCTTTTCTCTTTGGAATAATTCAAAATGATATCAATCAGTTCGACCCTATTCAACAACCTTTGGATTGGTAAATTTCAATAACTATTATGAGGGGATGAATAAAAACTTTCAGCCGTGCAATAAAATGGAGTTTTGCCATATATAATTAACCAAGGGAGGTTTTAGCGGGGGCAGACCCATCCCCCTATTTAGATTTCCCAACATACAAAACTAATTATCCTGAAGCAGTACGAATATTTCGTTGAAAATCGTAAAACATTTCGCCGTCGCTTGACTCGGGCCACTTTGACTAGACGTTTCTCAACATTTCTGTGTGGTTTTTTAAAATTCGAATTAAATTTGCAAATTTTTATATAAAAACTTTAAAAAATTCTCCCTCGCTTCGTTCGGCATTTTTTTCGTTTAATTTCAGCCATTCCAAAATCCTCAAACCGCCTTTGTAATTAACTTGAACAAAAACGTCGTAATTCAAATCGATTTAACGAATTTCGATAGATTGAAATTGAATTGCTAATTTTGTACCCGTTTCGAATTGATATCTAGAATCGCTATTAAATAACCAATCCAATGTTATCGAATCTATTCAATCAGGGGCTCCGATGTGGTTTGAAAGTTGGGGGGGACAATTCAAACCAAACTGATAAACTGAGGATTTTGCCATTTCGAATGTTTTATACCTTTAGTGACGTGTCCAAGGGTGAGGGTTTGGGGACCCCCCCCCTTTGAGATTTTTAAAAAAAAAAGACGAAAAGGAAAAAAGATGGCAAAAAATGAGAAAATGTTAAAAAACATCCTTGAAGATTTGCATAGAAATTTTCTTCTAAAAATATAAAAAAATCGACCTTGCTTCGCTCGGACAACTCGTTCTACGATTTCGCTACTTTTCCAGGATCTTACTTAAAAATAGCGCGTTTAAACTTCATACTTTTTAACCAGTAGTATACTATTTTTTTCGCTTTCGCTTCGCTTGGGCCAAACGTTTTACAAGAATTTATCAACGGTTTTGGTCTATCCCCGCCTTTGGGAAATCCTGGCTACACGCCAGTACATTTTTTTAAAGTAGGCATTGCTGGGCCGTAGGTACGACTTCGCAATGTACTTGTTTTTCGAAATTTTAGAGCATTTTTGTATTTAGGACAAGTTACGCTAAGCTATTTTGATGCTCTTAAGTTTCTTGTCTTCCACCCTTACTTTTCTCTTTCCATTCATTCATTTTTTGCTAACCCCTTAAGAGTTTTCCGGATTGGTAACCATTAGCCGACACAGAAACGGAGATTTTGTTCTATAAAAAGACAATAAATTTGTTTACCGAAGTTCTGATAATTGATAAGTACGAGTGTTTGAAATTTTTATGTACTGTAAGTAGGCTACGATCTTTCGAAATTTCATTTTATGCATAGAGTCATCTTCATTGGCATAAAATAATGTTTCTCTTTATCCATACTTATAGTAATGGCTATGTAAGCGAAAAAAAAATCGAAATTTCGAAAGAACATACTTACGGCACACATAGCACGAATTAAGACCACCCTTATTTTTCAGAATTTTGATAAACCATTTTTTGGTCTTTTTATGGAACAAAACCCGGTTTGCCGGTTAAGAACACTACTACGGAAGGTTCTTAAAAATCCTCCCCTTTTATATATAGCATACGGTAGTAGAAATACAATGAAACCTTAGTAGTTCAAGAAAAAAATTTCAATATTATTAAATATTCAACATACGCATAAATCGACTGAAATAATTATGCCATAGCACTTTCCGATATATACGTGTGGTACAGTACGTCACCAACTGAAGCAATTCAAATCGCATTATGCAGTTCAGCTAAGAGTATTTTGCATAGCCTGGTTGTAAACATTACCATTCTGCATAATCTTTACAGCCAGTTTGAAATATTAGTATCCAGCAAATATTTTATTAATTTTAATAGATTATTTGAGTGATGTTTATTTCTTTTAACTACAGGAACGGGAGTGCGAATTTGTCGCTGTCTAGTTTGTATACTGTTATTCGATTATTAATTGTTTACTTGTTCCTGAAGATGGATATATTGTGCTCTGAAACAAGGTATAGATCACCAATAGAAACAAAAACAGAGAAGTGTCTATTCATTTATAATATTTATTATGTCTTGATGTTTCACCGACAATAGTGCTGGCACAATTCAATACTGTCTTTTAAAAGCTGAATATAGTAGATGACTTAATCAATAATATATTTGCTATGGAATCAAATTCAGTTAAAGAACATAATTATTTAGTGTGAAATAAAGTCTAGGTCCCGAACACGGGCGTCCGCAATCTGCAGTAAAAGTACTAACTGGAACAAGCAAATCCTGATCCAGGATTTTGTAATGGAGGGAGGGGGTCCGAAATTAAAAGAAAAGGACATAGCGGTATAAAAAATTTCCCGAGCGTAGCGAGGGCGAAAACTTTTACGTTTTCATAGAAATATGTGCAATTTTAAGGTTAATTCATATTTTTTTAAGAACAACCCAGAATTGTTGCGAAAGTTCTAGTCGAAATGGGCCGAGCGAAGCAAAAAAAGTGGAGGGGACAGTCATATGGGTGTCCCCCCAGGCCGAAAAGTTGGGGGGGGACATGTCCCCTCCGCCCCCCCGGGATCGGAGCCCCTGCTCTAATATACCAGTTAGGAATTTCTCGCATTTTTTGTCAGAAGTGGATTCATTTTTATAGTTACCCAAATTTACCGATGGAATGTTAAAATCTCCCACTGATGTTAGTAGGTCCTTGGGATAATTTATTACACCGATTACCAAATCGATTGAGTGCTATAACTCTGATATAACTTGAATATCTGCTGTAGGAGGAATGTACAGACAGCCTATGTGAATTCCAGAATTATGCTGTTTATAAGTGATCCACACAATGTCAATACCGGTTCAAACTTTTCGCATCGGTGAGCATGTAGACTTGTGGGTGCAGCGATAAAAACTCCGCCTCCCATTTGTTTATTAGAATTTAATTTATTCCGATACCGAGTAAACAGTTGCATATTACTTGGGCATATTAAATTTAATGATTCCGAGGTATCGTGGTGGCTGATTATTCGTGACTGATTATTCTTAACGCGATCTCACGCCTTAACGCGATTCCATTTCCATACACAGGTAACAGGTGACAGTTGTAACTTCCTAATGGGTCTAAAGGATGGTAAAACACCTATCTGCTTAATTCTGTCATCCTCTACGCCTCAATGAAATACATACATTATATTAATGTTTCTAATTTATTGTTAATTGAGATGAGTGGAAAGTTAATATTGGCGCACTGCATACACGCAAAGACAGTAATATCATTATTATATCAGCTATACAAGAAAAGCGCCAAATAGGGGAGTAGCAACAATCGAAATGCGCCAAAGCAAGATATTGAAATGCGCCAAGTAAGGACAATGGAAATGCGCAGTGAATAGAAAACGTCAAGTATAAATACAAAAGAGCAGCTTATCTTTTGTTAATAGATCATGTCATATTGTTCTCCTATGGTATATTTATCAAGTGGTGTTTAAATTTCCTAAATTTCAGGTAACGTTATTTATTCTTACAGTTATGTGTGTTTATGAAACGACTAGAAAAAAAAATATTAAAAAAAAAAAAATAACGTAGGTGTGGTAAGGGGGAAAACATTGAAATTTTGTAATTTATTTACCTTGTTAAAGCAATTTTCCTTTATAAATATATCCAAGACGTTTTCAATATTCCAGTATATTGTCACTACTACGGTACTGACGCCAAGTTTCTTATTTATTTTTGTTGGTGAATGACGTGATCGTATTTTCTCTAGCGTACTTTTTGTGACGTTCGGTTTATTTGTTAAAATGAAATAAAAATTACTCATTTCGTAATACTAAAATACAAAATATCACAGTACGAAATACCAAAAACTATTAATCACAAAATATCACAGAAAATATCAGAGTTAGCATTCACTTAAAAACATACGGTATATTGGATACGTTCATACCGAATTGCAACGTTCGATAAACTCTCTTATACTACGTTCAGGAAGAAGTTAATTGTGAGTATTATTATTTGACCATTATAAATTAAATTAATGCATTTGGCGCATTTCAGTAAAATAAAATTTTCACATAATGTAAGCCTTGGCGCTTTTCAATGAAGTAATATTGAATCAACTTATTGGCGCTTTTGTTATACGTTTTGGCGCTTTTCTTGTTCGCCGATTATAGCAGTAGTAATCTGAAGTCCGCACTTTTACAATAAAGTCCTCTGATATCTGTGTATATAATTGTTTTCACTTATTCTGCTGCATATCTATCACAATTATAGTAAACAATATTGACGCTCTAACTATATATACCGGTATAAATTTTGTTTCCATGATTAACAAACTCATACCATAAGTTTGTTATTGCGAAATATTAATTTCTCTATTTACAATTTGTTATAATAAAGTTTCAATAACCTAAACTTTCCATTCTAGTAATTGTTAAAAACATGTCTGTGAAGTTCTCTATGTAAGTTTCTAATAAAATTACAAAACTTTAATTTCATGTCAACACCAATTCTACCAAGTTACATAATCCAAAATAGTGCCAATGTGCCATACAAAAACACAAGTTTTCTAGGACAGCATTAATCTCTTTATATATACATCGATGCTGCTAACCTTAGAACTGTGAATCACAAAACATTACTTCAATAAATATTTGATTAACACAAAATCCATGATAGCAATGAAACACTGAGAGAAAACTTTTAGTTGTGATGATATTACAATTAGAGTATAACAATACCCTTATTGTTGAATCTGGCGTGAGAGAGGAGACATTATTTCCTTTCTGTTCCAGACAATGCATCTAGTGGTTCTGTTGTATAAACTAATAGTTATATAATTTCTATTTGTTTCAGTTTATGTAATTCTGGGTAAATACGATGAGCACCTTGGTTTAATGATGGCGCTTCAACAACAGAATCTATTGGATAAAGGTAAGAGTGGAGTGGTAGAACTATCACAATTTTGTAATATTTGAGAGTACAGAGGAATAAATATTAAATATCGAAATGAATTGTTTCACGCCTTCTCTGTATGATTATACTATTTATTAATTGCACAACCTGTTTCGTACACAGTACATCATCAGGCGGATTGAAGTCTCTGCTTTATTAACTTCTTCTGCGAATTCATCAAACACTGAAGCACTACCTTCAAGAATTTCACCTAAAACATCAAGTTCAGCCCCTTGATTTTCTTTACATATTTTATAACACCGCGCTATAGAAGCTAGTCGGCATTTGGTAAGATTTAATGCAGTGCTATCTATTTGTACAGCAGAATGAAAACTATATAAATCTAAAGGATAACAGAGAAACCAGGAGAAAGAGAATCAACTCAACTACAGCAGAAACTTGCCCGGTTTCTCTGTGATCCTGTAGATTCATATAGTTTTCATTCTGCGGTACAAATAGCACAGTATATTAGATCTTACCAAATAACTACTTTCTATAGCACGGTATAATAAAATGGTTGAAGAAAATCAAGAAGCTGAACTTGATATTTTAGGCGTAATTCTTGAAGGTAGTGCTTCATTATACGAATCCGGTTGTGGAATTAGTAAATTATAATCATACAGAATAACACTTATTCCTATGCGCTTGTAATATCTTATAGTCTTTTTCGATTTTGGAGCAGAACTGCGTACTATTAAACTTGCACACTGATTCAAAGGAAAAGCAGATTGAAAATATTAAAGGTACACTCCAACGAAAATAAAATTCGGGGATATTTTTTCTTGTGTAGTATCAATGTATCCATGAAAGTCAGCGAGGAAAACTAGATGTTTTAATGTAAGTGTTCCCGAGTTATGAATTTCTGAAAATGGTTGACTTAGGGATCGAGACGTCACAAGTGCACGAAAGAAAAATATTGAGAATATAATTGTGTAAATAACAAAAAGTATACGTACAGCTGTTTTTCTACGTATTTTATAAAGAGAATCAGCATTTTCCAATAAATTGTTGTTGAGGTATTAATTAAAATCATTTTGATGACGTCTTAAGCATACACAGACAAATAAATTTTAAACCACATTAACTTGATAACATATGGACAGAATGACCATTTTTCCCGATAATTTGTGAAGAATATTAATAGAAAAAAACAAGGGAAATTATTTGGAAAATTTTAAATCTTCTATGAAATGTAACACCTTTAAACCTTTTATTCTCATACATAACGTCTGCGTATAAGCGATGTGCTTATAAATCATCGACATCCATAGAAAATAATCCGCACTCCTTATACTTTTAAGTCAGGGACTTCACTATAATTCTTGATAAACATGCACTGTACTATACATTACTCAATATTAACATCATACATTATATTACCCGAACTCTATCATACATTTGTACGTAGGTGCTCAAGGTCTCACTTTTTCACAAAATAAATCTCCATAAATTTAACTCTAACTTCGCCATATATTCACATTTTGCTTGTTATTTTCTCTATTTAATGCCGTAGCATTGATTTATTTCATATATATAGTAGGCGTATACAGAGAGCAATGCAGAATTTGTGTCGTATAAATACACTTGGAATTCAATTAGAATATTAACAATTAAATAACTGGTATATATACTGGCTTCTGTAATACTTTATGCTTAGCAAACAATTACTTAGGCAAAGAACTATACTCTGTACAGCACAAGTTGCTTGCTGTACAGGGAGATCCAAAAATAACAAACCAATAAATTAAAGATTTTTTTTATTATTTTCTGTAAAAGTTGATTGCCTGTCAGAACTGTCTGATCACGGTGACAGTTTATGACGATCGGAATTTTTCGGGCTTCTATGATATTATTTATTTTAGGAGAGCAAATCAATTTTGCACTTTTTTTTTGCAATTCTTGAAAAAGATGTAGACATTAAAATTGTGAAAGTACTTTATTTTGCGAAACTTTAAGTTGGGAATCAAATAATCAAGGCCAAAAAGATCTGTTGAGAAAGTTTCTGTATTTTTCCATTTAACGTTAATAATTCTGCATAAACTAGTCTACTGAAATGTTTTTGGGTCTTCGGAAGTCAAGTACCTAAATCGGTGACTATACATCAGCTGACTAACATACAGGCTTCGTAATTCGTATTCCAAACGAATTTTGACTTAACTATCAATTCATCATGATTTCCCTTCTAACATTAGTTTGGAGAACAAATGAAATCTTCTACATGATTGAAACAATTGAAAACATGGAAAAGACCATTTTCATGATTAATTTTAACTTTCGTCAATTCATTTAATTAGTTTCGTGACTACCATTAGTAAAATTGTATTCCATGGTGTACTGTAGTAGTATTATAACTTATAAATATTATTTTAGCAGTTCAATCATTCATTCAGCGACTAAATTAATGATATTTATCAGATACACGGGCTCTGAGTAGTGCGATAACTTACCGAACTCGCCCTTGAAGCTACATGTCATTTTTTGTGGCTGCATCTTAAAATACATTTTAGATTTTACATATTTCAAATCAAATAGTCACAGTCGTAGCAGGATATATTCAAGTTAATGAAGTTATATTAGTTTAAAAATTTAAATGGATGACCCTGTACATGTATATAGTAGTATTGCAGTCTGAATGATTATTCTCAAGCAAATATAGAAAACAGGAAAGTAATTGTTCTGTATTCAATAAAGTTTCTAACTGTTTCAAATAATCTTCTGCATTATCAAACAGTCCCACTACTTTATTTTTTTTATTCTTTTGGTTTCTCGAAAACAGATTAAATTATGATAAAGAGTAATTATCTATGTGGCGTAAGAAAATGGTTTTCCAGCTTTTGTGTTTGACGTAGGCGGCGAGAAAATCTTTTCACTTCTAAGGTTGAGAGTTTTGGATTTACTTCGTATGAAAGAGTTACTTACAGTAAAACTACAAGTACATATGGTTTAGAAGACATCTCATATGCCTACAACTCGTGCACACTCACCGATACATTTGTTTTATCTCAATACCACGTTCTCTAATATTTGCATTGAAGTAAACACAGAGAGTACGGCCATTCCTGCTGGAACTAAAACATAAGTTGAAGGGGTTTTTTGAAGAATACATCCGGCAAATGGTTTTGTTGAAAAAAATATTGTAGATGTTTTGCATGCCTCAATGGCAGCCAAACTATATTTCTCAATACATTTTTTTCATTTCCTCCATTATTTCTTTAACTGTAGCGTATGCAACCTATTTATTGTTTGGCGCTACTAGTGTTTCTGGGCGAGACGAGATTTTGCGAGACTCAGTCTCGTCTCGTCTCGCAAAACGCGAGACAAGACAACATATAATTATTTGCGAGACGAGAACGAGATAACGTACTGCGAGACGAGATCACTGCGAGAACTAGACTGACATGGGTCTCGCTGCGAGAGTCTAGCGTTGACTTTTTGCGATTTCTTTCATTTTCGCTTAGATTTATGTAAATTGTATAGTTTTGACCAGCACATGTATTAAGCGTAATTATTTTGCTGACTGGGAGAAAAACTTGGCCGACTTGGAGAGAAAGAGGCACTTTGACATTAAAATAATAAAGTATAGTTATTTACTATTTCTAAGAAAATTTTACTTCATTTATAAATGGTAAGAGTAAATGCAATTATCCATGCATCCCATTATTCCCATGTATAAATAAAAAACTTTAATGAAATTTCATTAACTAAAAATAATTAATATTAGTATTATTAATAGTGAATATTTAAGTACATATGGGATCCAGCAGTAGTGTTTTACCATTCTTTAAGAGGTGGTAAAACTTTTCAAGAGTGATCAAACACTCTACATCTTTGTCCTACACGTACTTTAAAATTATTTAGTATTAAATTATGTAGCCTACAGTTAGCAGAAATGATATATCAATAAATGAAATTATTTTCCACCATAATCCCATACTGTATTTGTATATTATAGTTTTAACATGTTTCGGGAATACACTTCTCATCTTCAGGGAATCACTGAAAAAATAATATCAAGTGAAACACAGTGTTTCACTTGAATTTTTATGTGTTTTACTTGATAGCATTTTATCAGTGATTCCCTGAAGATGGGAACTGTATTCCCGAAACATGTTGGAACTATAATATACAAATACAGTATGGGATTATGGTGAAAAATCATTTCATCTATTGTTATTCAGCATTAATATTAATATAAAAGTAGTGCCTGTGGGTGGTTTAACCAATGAATTCAGTTTTCATTCAAAAAAATTATTTGTCAACGGGTCTGCCATGCAAATCCCGGTTTCAACTAATTTGTCTACATTTATCAGGAGTGCACCAACATATATACTATACTGGAAGATTTTAGGTTCAGACATGATAATATCACTCAGTTAAATATTATTCTGAGATCACAACATATTCACAATCTTTTGAGATATATTGGGTATAGAATTTTTTGTATAAAATACGTCGCGATTACTGGAAACCATGATTGTTCAATTATTCAAGGAATGTTAAATTAACCACAACTTCAAACAAGTTGGTGCTTCTAATTGTAAAAAGTTATATTGATGAATTTAGTCTTCACTTCTCCGTTGAATTTTTTTTTACTATTATTTACCAAACATTTCTTTAGTTAAATATATGTAGTTTTAATGCAATATTTTGAATGAAGACCTATGAAAATCACCAAGTTGTGTGTAAAAAATGACTGAGGGAAGCGAGGACGATTTTTTTTTTATATTTTCAACGATTTCTTGAGAGAAATTTTCTCATTTCTTCCTTGTTTTTTGTTTCCTTCTTATTTTTTTTCTTATAAAAATTTATCAAGGCGCGCGGGGGGGGGGGTGCAACCCCCAAATCTCCCCTTGCCTACGGCAGTAACTCCCGCCTCTCCAACGGAAATAAAATATAAACAAAATAGGTTAGAAACAAAATATGTTGAAATATAAAAAAAAACACAGAAAGAGATCATTAAACAATTGCAATTATTGCATTAAACCAGCATATTTTGAGTTAAAGACGTAAATATTTTGCCCTGGCTTCTCCGAAAAATAATGATCAATATTGTATGGTAGATTCTCTGATCCGCTTCCTCTTCTCGACACCAACAACTAATTACTAGATTAGCGCTTGCGTTGAGGTTACAATGATCAAGTCAAGTGCAAATATTTTGACCTCAAACGGCTGATGCCGCCACTGCCAACTTCCCCCCATACGTTGTACTGGCTACTTACGGTCCTATCCCTTTTCCGTTTATCGTGAGTTTATTTTGTTAATAACTTAATATACAGTATATTTATGGCCATTCTAACAGTTAGAGCTTTAGTCTCTGAATTTACGTTTCATAAACTAGTAAACTGCTTTTAAAATAATCTAATTTCTATCGTTATTGCATTAATCAGCAACGCTCCAGTAACACAGCAGCATGCATACAAAGATACAATATAGAGTTTCAAAAATTTACCTTCATATGTTGTGTTTTAAGAGTTGAAAAAGAGGGAAACTCTCTAATTTGAAGTGCCGCGAGAATCTCGCGAGATGAGAGCCGAGACTAATAATTTTTGTTACGATACGAGACGAGAACGAGACTATGGTGTGCAAATGCGAGACGAGACGAGAACGTACTCCTCTACTGCGAGACGAGAACGAGATTAGCTAAGTCTCGTCTCGTCTCGCCAGAAACACTAGGTTTGAGTACCATCATACCAACATTTTCCAGAAGTTGATGTTCAAAAAATCACTTGTTAAGAATATAACTGGTTGTTTCAACAGTCCAAATATTAGTATTAAAACACATTTATTTAACTTACAGTATTCGGCGATTTCAAATACTGACAATACCAATTCGTTCCTATCCTATAATTACACTTATATCCCTGCATTCCACATTAACAAATGTTTTCTGCATTTTTCTACCATGTTGCTTGTTGTCACCAGGCGCAGATCTAAGAATCAACCCCTGCCCCGACGGCCCAAAAAAAATAATAAGAAAAATTATTGAAAATGAAAGTATTCGCGAATTGAATTTGCGCCTGGTTGATGCACGATCCCCTTTCCATTTTGGAGCTGGGCAAAATAAATCCTAGAAGTTACT
>JAQFYR010000712.1:0-11785 GCA_034694985.1 Campodea silvestrii
ACTTAACCACCACGTTTTATAGTGGTGGTCGGCAAATTGGAGTGGTGGAAACGCCGACCACTGTAGATACATCCCTGGACGGGGACATTAAAAAATTATCTTTTCATTTGGATACCCATCTGTATGAAATGTCCAGATGCTTGTACCGTACCTGTCTTCTTTTTGCCCTGTTTTTCAATTTTCTTAATGAAGAGTTCAGTAGCTTTAGGTAAATTCTTCATAGTTTCTTCCTCTGCTGTTACTTGTTTCACAAATCCATGAAGTTTATGAGCCAGTTTAGTTTTACGGATGTAATCTACTATCTTGAATAAGTTGATGGTATCAAATTGACATTTGGATGTGAAGTCCAAAGGAATGTACATCATTTCAAATGTTTTCTTCGTTGGGAATTTACAGTCTGGTGGAACTGAAAGTAAAATAAAATACCGGTAGGTCTGTAGAAAATTAAGATTTCACAAGAAGTGTACTGCAGTACTTTCTGGTTTAACCATCAATCAACCATTAAAGCCATGAATGATTTATAAATGTATTTTCAATAAAAACAACATGGGTGTAAAAAGTTCGATTTGTTCCTGATAACGAAATTTTCCATTCCCGGACCCCTCCCCTCCCCCCGAAAAAAAGAAAAACGTAATTTTTGTTTTATTATTACACAATGTTGGAAACGTCTCATTCTCAGAATTGCAATGATGCGTAAATCATGTTTCTACGACAATCTGTTCAAAAATTACGGAGGTTCATTTAAATTTTCACTTTGCAGTAACTTTAAAACGATTTTTCCCACAAAGTCACAATTATTTTCAGTATTATTCTTTCCGATATATACACGAATCTTCAAATTCCTTACAGTTTAGAAGATTTCCTTTTCCGAAAGCGTAATTTTATAATCTTAAGTGCATGTCACAGAGATTTGTATGTAGATATATAATTATAATAAGTACGGGCAATTTTTGGAAGCCTTTCTAAACATAATCCATGACTTATTTTAGAATTACTCTTGAACTAAAAGTCAGATTTGAACGAAACAAAAAGCGAATGCTAGGGCAGAACGAGTTGAGAAAATGGATGTGTAATAAGTCCAAATTACTTAAGAATTACATGTTTTAGGTTTCATTTTATTTCTTTTTGTTTTATTTCGTTTTTTCGCCATTTTAATCTAGTTTTCTTGTTACCGGCGCCATTAGATCGTTCCCGGTAACCAGGTTATCAGGTTATCGAATTTTTTCCACCCATGGTGATTATTTAAAAAATAAAGTTATTTCATAGGCCTACTTCTTGTTCTTGATTCTATTTATTTATAATTTATTTCTCCAAGTACTGTGTACAACATACTGCTTATTCAGCCAAATAGCCTAGTTAAAGTGATGTAATAACCCAACCATAAAATATGCTCAAAACATGTGGCTTCTCTCCAAAAGCTTGGTCACATACTGTAAAAAATACTCATCTTTCAACCAATTGCGAGCTGCCTTCCCCCCACAAATTGCTTTTGAGTTTATCACCAATCATATGCGTTCATAGCAAGTTTATAACCAATGAGATATGCGGATTGGTCTTGAAAATGTGCATCCATGGTTTGATGTAGACTTTCTCCCACCCATAAATGGCTTAAACAATCCCTTAAAGAGGTGACAGTAGGAGACAACAGAAAAAAGTGCATGCTGTTTAAAAATTATATACAATGAAATAACTGTAGGCCTAATAAATGGCATGCACGGAATTTACAAATGATTTTCATGCAACTATATAATTATATTATAACGTCGCTCTGCGCGTTATATTAGATTCCGACATCTTGTATTTCAAGAACCATACATTTAAAATTAACGTAAATGATGTCATTACGAAAGGGGTAAATTAAATAGTATTTTAATTAGATAAATAAAATGTAATCGAACCCTGGGCACTGGCAAATAAATATATTTCAAACAGGCGAGGAAAACGCCGAAATGTTTAAAGTAAGGGCACGCCCACCAGGCCAGTACCCAGGGGGAGAAAAGTGAATGTCCACCCAATAGGGGGACAAGGGTATACGGAGGACACGAAAGGAGAGGGAAAAAAAAAACTTAAAAATTTTACTACACTTGCTCTACAACACGAGACCGAGACACCTCGGCCGTGATCACCGTTCCGATAAGCCACCATCGGTCGTTTTTATATAATCTCTAGTTTTTGGTGTATTTTTATCACCGTCGGAAAACATTATTCTGCAACACCGTCGTGGTCGTTTCAACGTCAATTGAGCATTCTGTTTCTGATCTCCGTTCGGCGTCCTCTCCAGTTGAAAGTGTGTGTGTGTGTTTGAACTTTGGAGAAATAAACTACAAACTTTTTGTGTGAAGCTCATCCACCGACTTTTATTGATTTTATCAAGTATGCCAAACCATCCCAGATATCTCCCCTACCTACGAGACGTACCCTTTCATCGATGTGAAGCCAGGATCGCCTGCCCCATCTGCAGTCGATATGATGACGTGCTGTATGGTGAGAAAAACTTATAATTTCTTTGATGCCAGTGTGACGTGAATAATATTTTCTGTAGATTTGGGTTGATATGCTATTTCTTGGGTGCACAGGGATTTCATCAATTAAAAACCATTAAGGAATGATCCTGTTAAATATTCTCTAGAACAGTTCCTTTTAATTCAAACCGGCGAAAAACCAGTAACGTAATGATAATGATACAGTGGCTTGTGAGATTTGATTTTAATATAAGTTATAGTAAACGATTTGTGTGAAAACACCCCGAGATTAAGAGTAGATATAAAGGAATATAAAGTATGCCGTGTTCAGTACTTTTTGTTTGTACTCGGATTGTTAAATTCTCTTAAATATTTATCTCATTTTTTACAAACTATTACTTCATGTAACTTTTAACGAGGAGCAACGTTAAACATGGTGCTTCCAACTTTGGGGCTCGAACCTGAAAACCATTAAAATTTAAACGAGTAAATTTAAACCGTGTTACAGACGTGGAAAATTTTAAAATTAACATTTTAATTATCAATAAAGATATTCCTTGTTGCTCTTACAAGCCACAAAAATAATTTTAATATATTTCTTGAAAACTTATAAAGGGTCTAGAAACGTTTGGGTGCATCCCATTTTTGTGCATGACTGCTGAGAAGTGTGAAAAGAAATTTCGACAGGTCAACTCAAGGCAAAATTCATCGTATCCAAATAATTATATCAATATCATTATCAACGTTGATTGTCTTTTGAACGTCTGTTGAATTTTCGGTCGGAGCGACGGGGGCTACGGCTGACGTAGTTTTTGTACTATTTTCAGGAAAATTGTGTCTTGCATTTAATTTAAGCAATGTATTTTCTACGAGTCATAGTATACATCCCATTCTCTCTTCTACGCTACGCTTCGTAATTCATGTATTTTTTACAGGAGATCAACCAGCACCGAAAGTCTGCAAATTTGTTCATGTTTTATTTTTCAGAGGAACGATTTTGTGTATGTTTTCTTTTCAGAGGAGCACGTAGTCCATTTCAATGCATTGGGGTTTAATACGGTGTACGAGTTTTGGGAATCTAAGGGGAATTTTCGGTTGCTGAAATGTTATAGAAATTTCTTTTCAAAATAATTTTAAAGTTATGGGAAAAATTCATGCATGAATCTCTCGATACTTTTGATCAAATTTAAAAGATCTGTCACGTAAAAGTTTGCCTAAATTTTGGAAAATGTCATATCCGACACAGATAGAAATAATCATTATTTATGAAGGAGAATGATTACTGGGTATAAATAAATTCAGCACGTTGTAGTGTGGGAATTTTTTTTCCAGAAAAACCACCGATTGTCTTCAGGAAATATGTATTATATGTCTTATTTTATGTCTAGGTGAATCACCAAGGTCCCTTATGATTATCTTGTTCCACATTTTATGTTATATACAGGTGAATCAACGTAGAACCAGATTAATATATATTAATTGGCAATTTGCGATCACGATTTTCATAATGCGAAATTACCTAACTGATGAAGAATAGGGAAAATTTGATCTAGGAATTATATTTCCATGTCGAAAATGCTGTTTTCTTTGTTGTTAGTTTGTTTGGTGGATTTGACTTCCAAAATTTTGTTTCTAGGGACGCTATTATTTCTTTGTTGCATGCAAAAGCCAGTAAAAATCGAGCGCCAAACAGTCTGGGAAGTTTAGCTTTACCCGGGATAGCTTGGTGGGGTTTTACAACGGTCAGTTTTTTTTAAGCACATGTGCATCTTTTCTTTAAATTAAAGGAAAAACAACGTCGTAAAATACCATTCACTTTGAAAGCTTTTGACATTTCTTTACAAATTATAATAGGACTTCCGAAGTAAACGGACGGAAATTCGAGTTCATGGTCGTTGGGTAATAGCTTTGAAAGTCGTGGGATACCGAAATTGGACTCTTTTGTCTTGTTTTATGACTTACATGTTGTTTCTTGTAAAGATTACACCACTTTCCCAGATGTCATTTTATGGTGTCGAAAACCCAAAAACCCTAACACGTGTTTTTCGAAATATCAAGTGGTTGTTCTTTTGTGGTCAAGTAGTTGTTAAAATAAGGGTATAAGGTTCCCAAGGATATTGAGAAATCGGAATGTGTTATAATTATACATTGAATTTGAATTAGTGTGGTTGATTCTGTTATATTAAATGACTGATCCAAATGTACCATATGATTCGGCTGATGATAGGTATAGGACTGCTCTGGAAATTCTAGGATCTGTATTACCTGATTTTTGCAAATCGTTTTCACCTCGTCCTTGTTTGATAAGTGATTTAGAAGTTTTGGTCTTTTATGTTGCTAGTCTGGTTTTGATTTTGGCTATAACGTTATTAATAATCGTTTCAGTACCACGAATTCAAAAATTGTTTACTGATTGTTGTGAGTTCAAAGAACCGAAATTATATCGACGTTTACGTGGACGTTCACTGACACCTATACCTGCACCTAGAAATATCCCCGTACCTGTATCCCCACCTCAACCGTCTGTTGAAAACACGGAAATTACACAAGTTGATGTGGAACAGGGTTATTTAGCTCCAATTGAATTGAATTTGGATACTCAGGTTGTTATTCATAATAGGGCTCGATTAAGTACTCCAAGGGAAAGTAATTCGACATTAGCATCGGGACATTCTTATGAAACGCCCCGATTAAGGTACGAAAATATTGCTGAATGTAATGAAATAGTACCTGTGCCTCCTACAGATTATATTACAATGGCTCAACTTCAGTCAAATGAGATTTATAATTATGCTCGTTCACCAGTAGAAGGTGAAATTACTTTCCAATAATTATCTCGGGTTTTATTTTGTTACATTGGCTATTACAATTTCATATTTCTATCGATTAAATATAGCCTATCGTCATGCCTAATAAAGGACAACGTCGATCTGCTCGAAATAGGAAACAACCGAATAGGTTTTCTCCAGGTAAAACTCCAAACCGATATGAACCTGACGACGATGAACAAGAGTTATTAGATCAGATCATGCAGGAGGAGGTTGCAAACTCTACTTTAATCGGAGAATTGGGTTTTAGTAGTCATACCGAGTTAACTGAATTTATAGCTCAAGCGAGAGAGAGGGAAAGAGAGGTGCCCACTCCAAAATCGAATCAAAAATCAACTCCCAAATCGAATCAAAAATCAACTCCAAAATCAAAACGTAACAAAAAACAACCTACGGATTTCGTTCCTATTAATAATTACGAAGATGAGTTAATACCATACATTGAAGATACGACTAACGACCAACTAGTAAAGGAGTTAGGGTTTACTACTCATTTTGAATTAATGGATTTTGTCAAAAGGATGAAATTAAGGGAAAATATACATTCTGTCGTTAATGATACCGCTGAAACTTCGAACCCTACCCAAAACCAGGAAAGGGGGGAAGAAGAGGGCCGTGGTGCCACCCCGTCTAGTTTAACCGCTCAAAACTCCACTTCTTCACGAAGGGAAATTCCAAGGTTGCCTTCAGTGGAGGGGACATTAAGTGAGCAAGGCCGCCGCCCAATTAGCACTGAACATGTGCTGACAGCGAACCCGAGTGGGCAGAATGATAGTTTTAAAAGATCATTTAAAACACCGAAATTAGATAACCCAGTTTTTACGGGAGTAGAGGATTGTGCGAGAGTTCATGATTTTATTCAGGAGGTTAAATGTTATTCGATCTCCGCTAACGTACCTTTAGATGTTATAACAAATCAATTTTTGCCTATTTTCTTGAAACAAAAGGCACTAAGGTGGCTAGTTTCTCGATGGGATTCGATCGGTCCATTTAATAGTTGGGAAGTGTTTCAATCAGAGTTCAAAATTGCATTCTTACCAATTAATTACGGCTTTAGAATCCAAGAACAGCTTACTGGACGTTTTCACCTCGAAAATGAATCGATTGATTCGTTTATATCTGATTATTTAACTTTACATAAGCGAGCAGGTATACACGTAAATGAGGAACAACTTACATTGCAAATGGCTGCGAAATTGCATCCTAAAATTAGATCAATGCTTCACCCGCGCCCGAAAACGGTCGCCGAATTAAAATCCAAAGCTACGGTTATACAGGATGAATTATCATATTCTTTTCAATATGAGAAGGTCGTTAATCAAAAGATCGATCATATTGAACCGGAACTGGCGGGAAATTTTAATTCAACTTCGACTCAAAAGGGTGGTAAAAGTGGGGAAAATGCTAAGTCAATTGCCAAGAATAATTTCGTAGGTAAAAATAATGAGTCAGACCCATTAAGGTGCTCTTTTTGTTCACTTAAAAACCATACTTCTGAGAAATGTTATAAACGATTGAAAGCGATGGCGAAACATGCCGACGACGTACAAGCATTTGTTGCCCAGTCTCAGGCTAATATTGCTCCCCCAAATACCGCTGAAAACCGTCCAAAAGGGAACAAAAACAAAAATGCTGGTGAAAATCAAAAGCAGTGGGTCGATTATAAACTCATTTGTGTACTTTGTAATAATAGAGGTGACCTGGTTACTAATTGCCAATTAAATAAGCGTAATCTAGGTAACCAACCTTTAAATCCAGAGATTCCCTCCTTTTCACCGTATCTGCCGCCCCCAGGGTATCAAAATCCGGGAAACTAAATGCCGCACCGTTTCAGACGAATGGTGCTATGAACGACAACAACATAGTTGTAAATAATTGTAAATTAATTTCGCCCCCACCTGTCAAGGTACCACAGAAAATTACAAAATCTATGAAATCAACAAATTTGCCTGTTTTAATCCCTGAATTTACTGAATTGTGCCCACCACTTTTGGAACGTGATCACTTAAACCATATAGTTTTGTCAAGTCTGCAACTGTATAGCAATAACCATAAAAGTAATATACTTCCACCTGTAGCAGGTAATGTGATTGACTCCTCACCACAGGACAACAACGTACCTGTGGGTGAAGAATTGTACTCTCTAGATTGTAAAACCATAGGTGGTCCGATTTCAGGGAAGGTACGAGTAAATAAACGTGTGAAATTTGAGGACAGGTGTGGCTATATACCTTATTGTGAGTCTCTGAAAGAGGAGATCATAAAACCAGAATTTAAATCATGTAGTGAATTTCCTGCCGATTTTCACCCGGTACAGGACATTAAAAATTTATTCATTTGGTGTAATTATTTACATTCGGAGATTGATAAAGTAAATGATAAATTGATACATTTCAAAGAAAATAATGCTATTACTGAGAGAAATGATAGTGCCGTGAGTAATAATCAATCACATAATTATCATCATACTTTTGAGCAGAAACTTCAGTTTTGTAAAAATATACCCATTTTGATAAATTATAAACCTTTACTGAATGATAATGGTGCTGTGTTAAATAAGTTAGTTTTTAAAGATAAGGATGTAAATTATTGTGTAATTGATAATGATAAGTGTTTTAATTTGTTTGATGTATCTGTAAAGCAATCAGTGCGAACTGAAAGTGTTACAGAACCTAGTGATATTCCCGATTTCAGTGGTGATTTTAATGCTATGTTTGATTTCTATAATAGT
The DNA here is from genome assembly GCA_034694985.1 of Campodea silvestrii. Classification (NCBI taxonomy): domain Eukaryota; kingdom Metazoa; phylum Arthropoda; class Diplura; order Rhabdura; family Campodeidae; genus Campodea; species Campodea silvestrii. The sequence goes on from JAQFYR010000712.1 coordinate 8,022, forward strand.
GAATTTTCTTCTATAAATAATGTTGTAAATAAACTTGATTCATTTCACGATACGCGTGGTAGTCCCAGCTGTACTTTACCCTCCCCCGTGACGTCACCGCCTCGCGTAGAGGAGGAGGACGAACCTGTTCTGTTGCCTTCTGAGAGAGGGAGGGACGAATCACCCCTACCCCCCTCGTCCACGTCCTTGCCACTGCTACAGCATACCGGACCGGGTTTACATGAACTAAAGGGAGAGCGGAATAGTACGGGTTGCGTTTCTAATAATGTAAATGAAACAATTGATAATAATGTTCGCGCATCTGACCCATTACTGTATATTAACATTGGTGCACAGCGTATACCGGCCCTCGCAGATTCCGGGGCTTCTAATTCATTCATGAGTATGGATACTTTTGTTAAATTAGCGAATTTTCGTAATTTAAAACTTAAAAAGTCCAGTAAAGTAATTAAGCTTGCCCAGGGTTCTACTATGGTGTCTGGCTCAGCGAAATTTCTTTGCACTATTGGAATGCAACGGAAAAAGTTGAAATTTCTTGTAATGGAGAAATTGAACTACCAATTAATATTAGGTCGCGATGGAATAAAGTTGTTTGGTTTAATTTTAAATATAAGAGATGCCTTGTGGTTCGAGATATGTTCTGGATTGACTTATAAATTTATTCCACGAGATTCTCTTTTCCAGGGTTTAAATCTTATTGAAAATTTGGAAAATTCTATCGAAACCAATCGTTTTGAAGAATTCAAGGAACCCTCCATACATAAAAAAGATGTTTATGGCATGGAGGCTGTTGAATATTTAGTTAATAATGCGGATATTTCCGATAAGCATAAATCTTTATTGAGGGCTGTTTTAATTAAAAATATCAATGTTTTCCGTTCTCAATTAGGGCGTACAACAGTTTATGAACATAGGGTATTTACGACGTCGGAAAACCCGGTTTCAGTCCCTTACCGCAATCCTAACCCAGCGAAGCTGAAGTTAATGCAGAAGTGTGTAGATGAAATGTTAAAAGCAGATTTAATTGAGCCTACTGTGTCCAGCTGGCGCTCTCCTTTGTTATTGATAAAAAAATCATTACCAGGGCAGTATAGAGTTTGTGCAAATTTAATCGCTTTGAATAATGTAACCTTAGGTGATTCTTTCAAACCTCCCATCCTCGACGCTACATTAAATGCCTTAGGATCTGCTAAATACTGTTCCGCGTTTGACATAACGCTCAGTTTCTTTCAAGTGCCATTAAGTCCTCTTGATAAATATAAATTTTCATTTATTTTGGGTGGTGCAGCTTACTGTTTCAAAGTCTGTGCTATGGGAGCCAAGACATCGAGTCAGGCACTCGCCCGAGCACTCGAGATCACTTTTGATGGGACTCCATCCGATGTTATATTACATTACGTTGATGACGTAATTATAGCCACGCCCACTACTATTGAACAACACATAGAACATATTGATCTAGCGTTATCAAGACTAAATGCTGCTAATTTTACACTCTCAGCTCGAAAATCCGTTATTCTAAAGAAAGAAATAACTTATCTCGGCTTTAAAATCATTCCAGGGGAAATCGTACAGATTTTGCCGTGTCCAACTAAAGTTGAAGCTGTTAGACATTTTCCTCGCCCTAAATCAGTGAAGGAGACGCAGTCTTTTATTGGGTTCTGTGGATTTATGCGACGCTTTATCGCAAATTTTAGTTTAATTGCTAAACCCCTGCATGAATTAACTCAAAAAGATGTTCCTTTTGTGTGGACGACCTCCCAGGAAAATGCTTTCAACTTAATGAAAGAACTAATATGTCAAATAACTATGAATACATTGCCCAACTATAATTATCCGTTTGTTATCCGCTCGGATAGTTCTTATTTTGGACTCGGAAGTTGCCTCGGGCAATATAGAGAAGATAATATCTTTTATCCAATATCATTTATATCCCGTAAATTGACCAAATCCGAAGAGAAATATTCGGTGTTGATGATTGAGTTTTTAAGTTTATACTGGTCTATTTATAAATTCCGCGGTTTTCTGGAATTTCAGACATTCACTGTTGAAACCGACCATTTATCTTTAATGTGGATTAATAAACTTAAAGAGAGATCTGGACTCATCGCCAGATGGTTGTTAAATATCCAAGATTTTCAATTTAAAATCGTGTATCGCAAAGGAAACTTAAATCAAATTGCGGACTTCTTGAGCAGATTCCCAATGGAAAACGGACAGGAAATTGCTAATCACAATTATAATAATCAGTTAACCAATGACCACATTGTGGATCAATCTAATACTGATGTGAACTGTATGATTCTTGAACGTTCGCCAGCGCGTGTAAACCCGTCCCTTCGTGTGGCGGAACTTCTTTCTAACAAGGTCATTGAATCAAGTGCAAATTATGATAGTAATATCCGTAGTATTTCCATGGGATCCAGGAACTGTTCAGGACAAGTCAAATGCAATAATCTGTTTAAAAGTTACCTCACTGACGAAAGTGTCAATAATATTTATGTAAATGTAATTGAAAATTCCGGCGAAAAACGTTTTGTTTCTATTAAAAATAAATTGGCGATTCATGATATTTCTACCCACGTCACTCCTGTACTTCATACAGGTGTAACGATGTTCAGTTCATCTATCAGAGAGAAAAGTAATTTTATTTTGAATCAAAAAGTAAAATTTTCAGCTGTTAATAATAACCGTAGCTTTTATAACCCAGAATTTTCATGCAGTGAAGTTATCTTGTATAAACCAGGGGCGAACTTGCACACGGATAAGGTTCATGTCAGTTCTACCTGTTTAAATTGTTGTTTTAATAAATGTAGTGGTCCTTCGGTTGTTGTTATAAATTTGGATTATGTCCAACAAACTATTTCCGATCTTAATTCATTGTTTCTGTTTTCTGCTATTGTGGATTTACCCTTTTATCGCTGCAAAGTGACACATAAAAGCGGCGCAGATACTTTAACGCCACAGTATTTTCGTAAATGTATTTTGTTTTGTATTTTACCAACGTGTAATTTGGATCAGGTCCAAAATTTCACGCCACGGTACCGTAATTGTATTTTTATGTATTGTGTATATTTCTTTCCTACGGAAAACGGTATTTCGAAACCACGCGAAACCGATTTTTTGGGGGAAAAAATTTCATATTTTCATTTGTATGTGGTAACGGTGTTGGTTAAGTTGGATTATGTCCAATACCCATCGCTAAATAAATGTAAATCTATTTCCTTTCTTTTCATCTCTCCTATGAATAATTACTATTTCAAACCACGGAAAATGATTATTTGGGGGGAAGAAATTTGTTGTGTAGTGTTCGTTTATAGGTTACCAGCAAGAGTGGATTACGTCCAAATCTTATGGTGTAACATTAATTTATGTTGTCAAGTGTATGTTAATGTTCCTGGCCTTGTGAATACTTATGAATCCAAACCACGGGAAATAACTATTCGAGGGGAACAAGTTAACCATTTAATATGTATTTTCTTGCTGAGTAATCCTTTGGATCAGGTCCAAAACGGAAACTCGACAAATTGTAGTAGTTTTTACTTATTTCTCAGTTTTTGCTACTTGTATAATTGTCTGGCAGTAACACGTGGATCAATTTATTGTATTAATGACCAAGGTACATTGTTCATAATGAACATTGAAATTTTCTGTTATTTTTCTGGCACGAAATTAATTTTCAAACTCATTTTACGCACCCAGCGGCCAGGGCCCGGCTCGTTGTTTGTTTTAGAGAAAGAAAGTTATATGTTCGGGGAAATAAT
>JAQFYR010000713.1:0-11784 GCA_034694985.1 Campodea silvestrii
TAAAAAATCAATCAGTTGTTTATGAACAACACGCTCTATAACCTGAGAGAGAATACAAAGTATACTAATTGGTCTTAGATCTTCCATAGACTTAATATGTGTTTTCTTTGGCAACGGAGTCACTAAAGCCCTTTTCCACAAGGAAGGAAATTTTCCGTACGAGAGACAATGATTTACTATATGTAAAATTGGTAAAATAATGAATGGAATAAGAAAACGTAACATTCTTGGAGATATATCATCAGGACCTGTAGAAGTCGTTTTAATTGAACACAGTACATCTTTGATTTCATTTTCTGTAACAGGAGTGAAGGAGAATTTCGGTCCTGTAGATGCAGAAACAGGAAAAGCATGAACATTATTATCAGCTGCTTGCGGTACTGAGGTAAAAAATTCGTTTAATTCCTCACAGTTGAAAACCGTTGTATTACTATTGGTTGAATCGTCACCATGTACCCCAAGCTGTCTCAAATTTTTCCATAATTCTTTTGAATTCTTTGTGTTTATTGCATTGATTGATGGAAAATTGAACCAACAAATGTTGTGATTGGTCAAACGAAACAACCGTTGGGGATATCCTGATATTTTCACATTATTTTTATCGGGAGTCTCGTGACAGAGTATATGGAAAATTATTCGCCAATGTGAACACCATAATTAGTTTATCATTTCGGACAACCAAATTCTATTCGGAAATTTTACCGTGAAGCCTATTTACATTTTTTCGAAGTCACAATTGCTAATTCCAATAAATGATCATGGCACTACTTATCTGTTAAACTTCATAAATGTTTCATAAATTAGTTGCAAGAGAAGTAGACTACACTGCACTCGTGAATTCAAAGAAAATTATTATGCACTGACTACAATCTGTTAGTAATGGTAAATCTAGCGAGAGAGCCTTCGCAAGTGTGACAATGGAATGTTTTTTTCTCTTAAATATCATAAATTGTGGCAGTGACCTCCTTAACCAACACAGCATATACCGTTCTTCAGAAAAAAACGTTTAAGCGAGAAATTATTTTTCAAAGTTTCATTTTGCCCATGTTAATGCCCATAAGAAACATACAAAAATATTATTTTGTTCAAATTTTGTGAAAAGCATTGGAGTATGATCCTAACTCAAAACCGTTTTCTTTTAAAAATATGCACCATTGCTGTTATGGAATGTCAAAGCCAAGGTTTTTGAGTAATAGGAGTGCATGTTTTCTTAATGCCATTTAAAAAACGGCGTGGGAAACTTCAGTGCGGACTATTCGGGGCACTCATTTTAGAACGGGCGCGTTGGTTCGAGGACAATTTGGAGCCATATTTTTTTCACCAAAACATGCATTTTCAAAATAATTTAAAAGTTCACTCAGTTTAAATGTTTCTCAAAATGAATAATTGCAATGAATTCTGCTGATTTACTTACGAGCTTTCACTTCCCACAACACATACTACTATATGCTATGATTGGTAGTATACATCCTAATTCTGTCATCAGCATTAAATGGGGAAACCAGAATAGCGTAGACGAAACGCAACAAAACAGAAAATTCACTTTCTACGTTATTCCGTTTCTACGCTATTCACTCGTCCCTGTTAAATATTGATTTAAAATTACCTAACTGCATCGCATGTAGCTTTATGTAGCTAATACCTCGCACTCCACATTTTTATCTGAAGATGGAAACATATTCTTTTCCGAAACTCAAGTCAGTTATAAACTTCTCAACAATGCAAGACACCCCCGACAATTTGATTGGTATTATATCGAAAGCTTTGGAAACTATATTTTGTATCTCTTTGTGGTATATTTGAGCTCTTTTCAGAATGGTTATTAACAATAAAATAATATCTCTTTAGAGGCTTCAACATTAATAGTTCTTGTTTGGAGTTAGTAACATTTATAATATTTAAACAATATTGTTTTTCAGATATCCCATGCATCTTCATCGGAAATGGTCTACTCTTTGTCAGAGACAGTGAAAACGGCAACAATATTACTTCAATTAGCTGTAAATTCGAATTTGAAATCATTGAATACTCCAATGGAAAATATCCTCATACGAACTTTGAACTCTGAAAATGTGAGGAGACTTTTTCAACTCGCGAAGAAGACAAAATCACCACATCTTTTAAAATCGACAATTGATTTCATGAAGAAAGAAGATCCGGATATGGAGAAAAGGATCTATGATAAAATACGTAATCGGGATTCAAGAATCGGGCAGTAATGTTTTACCGCAAGTACTTCATCAATTGATCGTCTAGATTCGGACATTATTTTGGATTACATTCTTCCTAGATAATTGTTAAAATTCAGTTTATTCGTGGTTGAGCTTCCTCAGTGTTATTTTAAACAAACGTCTGCGTTATTTCATTTAAGTAAATAGTACACTCATAAGGTACAAGCTTGAGGAATAATCAGGTTTCAATTAGTTGTAATTCTTGAACCATCGCTCTGGGACATTCCAATCATGAAGGTCTAAATATATTAGTCACAATCACAAGTGATTTACGGTTTATTTTACCATTTTAAAAGTAGTAGCTGATATTTTTCATTTTTTAACATCCGTGATGTAGATCATATATACACCGCCGATCGGTTCATCTTAGGGTGCCAGAATATATGAAATTTTCACGATCACGACGATTATTTGATCAACCGAAAGTTGCATTTCCTGTGTGCGGTGTAATATTAAACAAAAGTTACAAACCCAATTGAGCGGTTGTTACAACTTTCAATGGACCGATTAAAGATCGCCTGTCTGCAGTAGGTCATACGATTTGACGTGATAGATCGCATTTCAAAACTATGGATAATATGTAACATGTTTTTCATAATATCACTCTAAATAAGTGTACTATAATGAAATTGCACTTACTAGTGTATTATATTACCCATTGATAGTACATGCTTTGAAATAGACGAAATATTTGGATCAATACTGATTCTACTGAAATGCAGTTAAAAATAATAGGAAAGTGCACATGACGATGAGAAATAGTGACATTGTTAATATTGAGAAATTATTTTCCGTGTAGTTCAGCTTATTTCACAATGCTGTGACGTAGTTAGTGTGTAACAAGAACGAACAAGTATTCGTAACTTTGAATTTGTATTTCAATGTTAAAGTAGGAAAATTGTTATGTTTAGATATTATAATAAAATCTCCACAATGAAACTAATTTGAAGGGAAATGGTCCGGTAATGATTACTTATTGAAGAGGTAAAATTTTCAGAATACTGTTCTTTTTCACATAGAATTTATTATAGAAGACGTATTTGTAATCAGTTGTTATTTTCCCAAATCCATGAAAAAACTCAAATTCAAATCACATTGTTTTGAGAAATGGCTAAATACAGTATGATCGGTTTTATACGCAGAAGTATATAAAGTGACATTTTTGCAGTTTTAAACACTTTCAAAGGAACGCTAGGAGTTTCATTATATCGAAAATATTGTTTAATACTGTCTTGTGATATGGCTTTCTACGGTATATTTATATTATTTGCAATAAATTAAGAAATCCTAATATATTACGATTAAATAACTTTTGATATAAATTAACATGAAACTTCTCTTAAATTTTGTGAATTTTAATACTAAATTTATTTCTTACCCTATATAGCCCAACAGTGACAACATTATCAAAACAATGCAATTATTTAAAAATTCATGTAAACAATTTATTTGGATGTATAAATAATATGTTTGCTTTTTTATTTTTATTTGTTATACTTGGAGTTGAAAAAACATTATCTTGCACCGTCGGTACACGGGCTGAGCCGCTAATTTTTAAAAATATGTTAAAATGAATTATTTACGTTATTTACACTAATAGAGAAGTTCCAGTATATTATTATATTCAAACTAATTATAATTTATTTTACTTCTTTAAATGAATGCAAATCCCAAATTAAAGTAAAACTGCCTATATTTTACATATTCTTTTAAAATGAAACTTTATTATACTGAAAGGCTTTTCATGTTAACATGCTCTATTTAAATTGTTCGAACACACGCATCAGTATTATCATGAGTAATTAATGGTCGCTCTTGGAATTTAATAAGCCAAGTTATGCAATGTTTCTGTACATGTGATGGAAAGGCGAATCACAATTTCCACCGGAAATTATTGAAATGTTTCCTTGTCAGTGCATAGATTACCGCACAATAGTTTTATTTAATGATTGACGACCAACTGGATGGTAATAAACCAACGTTTACAGCGGAATACTTCAATATAAGAGATATGGAGGCAATAGTGAGGACATACGTTTTGAAACAGGTAATGCATCACATTAAACTAGTACCCGACAACAAAATTTATCACCTATTATTTTATAAAATCGTATTATATTTAATTTAAATCACGAACATTTTTTTTGTGAATTTCTTGTTTCTTTTTTTATAAAAAGTTATGAGGTGTCAATGTTATATACAGAACTGCAAAAATGGTGCTACCGACAGCAGCAAGCAACAGTACAGTACTATTTGTCAAATTTACCCCCTTCTAAGATGTTGCGAACCAACTGAAGCTATGGAAGCGTATGGAAACGTATATCTAATTCATTATTGCTGCTAAACATCTAAGGAACCCCTAGTTTTCGGCTGTTACAGTGATGGCCAGTTTTGACGTCATTCCCTCGCATGCTTGGGCCAACTAAATCATTGCGTTGGTTACACGTTTTTCAAATTTTAACGGTCATGTCGACTTCATAAAGTTTCCTTATCATAATGCAACTATTTAATAATGAAAACGATTTTAGTGGTATAGTAACCTTATATGAAATACTCTCTTTACACCCTCAAACATGAAAAATCCAGTTGACAAATTCCTGAAATTGTACGTATGTCATATTTATAGGTATACCAATAAGTGTTTTGGTGCATTATTTATCTTCAAAAGTTCAAATCAAGAAAATTTGACCTCAACTAAATTGACAAACTCAAGTAAGACTATAGTCCGTAAGACTAGACCTCAATGAAGAAAAATGCAATTCAGCTCCGATTTCACTGACATCTGCCGGTAACATTTTAACTCATGTGATAACTACCAGTTGACAGAAATACGTAAAATCAAAACCCTCAAATTATTTCTTTTAATTAATTTTAAATCAACAAATCTAAAACAATTACAGAAACTTCATTTCATTTTACTTTATTTCGTAAATTTTCGCCTTCACGTTGTCTCTAACACGCGCAGTCACTTCCCACAACGCTTTTCTTCCCTTCTACCTCCTCATGACCTTGGATCCAACCAATCACAGCGCATAAGACCAGAAGTTAGATCGCAAGCATGGCAGATCAGTCGAAAGTAGACCTCATGGGTAGGGGCTTACGGTCTAGTCTAACAATGGCGGGAGAAAAGCCCAGAAATGACGTCATTGAAGACGGCTCACTTGTGGTCTAGTCTAAGAAAATTGGTCGATTTAGTCGTGGCCTTTGATGTTTTCCTTACAGCGAGTGGAAATAAAAAATGGACGGTTATGACGTCACACTCACCGACCTTATTATATTAATATACTCGAAATACATTCAATACATTTTTATTCCTAATAACAATTTTCATCGACATCTTAGTTGTTTCACTATACTTATGATAACCCAAATAAACTCCTTGATATTAATGTAATATTAATTAAATGCAGTGCTTATTGAAACGTTCGCTCATCTGACGTTTGCAAACGAGACATGGCCCAGTATTGGTATCGTGAAAGTCTCTATTACCCCAGTCCCGATCTCGATTCGACTTAAAATTTCTCAGTCTCATTCTCAATCATTCACATCCAAGTCTCGTCTGGAAAATCTCGTTAGTCTCGAATAAAATTTTCCAAAAATTCCTTAGGTGAAAAATAGGAGATCTTTACAGTTTTAATGAAGGCGACATCGTCAACAAAGCATTTTGTATGCGTGTTAAAAGTAATAACCATTTACACATGTTATATATTGAAATCAGAGAATATAAATTAAAAAATAACTAAGTAATATCAGCAAGCTCACATGATTATTACTGTATTTATTATTTTTGTTTCAACAATGTTTGCCTCAATCGTTGCATCAATATTTCCTTCAAGATATAATGCCGGGTAATTATTATTCATTCGTCAATCATTTTATTGTCACTGAATTGTGAATTTCTATCGCAGTACATTATGGATTTTCTTAATAGAGTAGATTGTATGCTATTTTTATTCAGTGCCGTAGTGCATTTTGTTGTATTTTTTGATAACTAGAGGCGTATTTTTTCCAGGCCAGGAAGAGGCCTCCTCGTTTCTCCAGCGCGGGAGAACGAAATATTGAAAAATACTGACAATCTACTTACCCATTTCAGTTTCAAAATTTAAATTCACTAAAAATCACAACAACTTCCATCATTTTAGTGTAGAGGTAACTAGCATGCAAGATAAGCAGATAACACATGCACACCAAATGTAACCCAAAATAGATTCACTTTCCTGAGTTCAGTCTATTCATTCACATTGCTTAAAAAAGCTTTCGTTCTCCCCTCATCCCTTCTGAATATGGAGAATGGACGCCGGTTCTTCACGCGCGTAGAAAACGGAAAAAATGAAAAGTTCGTCGTTCCCAAGAGGAAAAGAGGGCACTTTTGAGGTGAAAAAAATACGCCTTAGGTAAAAACACAATCACAAATAATGTGTTTTGCACTAAACACGCGATGGTCGACTTCTTCGAAATCATGTAAGAGTAAGCTTTACAAATGTTGAAAACTGTGTTTTCCTTAATGTCGACGGGCCCCCTAAAGTGCTGGGGCCCCGCCGCATTGCGGACCCAGCGTGTCCTACGCTACGACGCTGTTTTTATTCTAACCTATATGAGTAAGGCGAGATGCAATAAAGAACTGCTGAATTTCATTAGAATCGGTGCTCATAAGAATATGGTTAGAATAAATGCAATAATAGAAATACAATTATATCTTTCAAATTAGTATTAGTTGAATGTACTCGTGATTTTATATCTGTATACTTTTAATGAACCACGAGTACTGCAAATATTAGTATAATTATATTCTAAAATCAAAGAAACAGTTTCAAATGTTATTTTTATAATATTATAGATCTATAGCAGATAATATCGGATAACATATATTTTTATTGTGTGTATTTGTAATGGAATAAAAAAAACTAAATCTCCACTCTCACATTCGTCCCGGTAATGTTGCACTTTGACTATGCAAGGTCATTTAGGTCAAAAGCCGAATTTCCCCTCCGCTGTTTTTATTCTTTCGTCTTTCAACCTTTAGTACTAACCAAGTAATTAGTTAGCGGATTTCCACAATGAATTAATCTATATTTTCGGAATATGAATTGCATACAAATGCCGTGAAAAATGCTTCACAATGGCTTAAAATTCATGGGGTGGACTTTCAAAAAGTATGGTCATAATGTCATAATATAATAATGTTATGTCCGTGGGGGAGAACAATAATTACTATCTACATTGTTTTGAACTTTCTGCAGACAGTCTTGGGAGTATATAGTGATTATACAGTGTATAAATAAATCAGTGTTCGTTCGACCATAACAATTTGGCATAAAGGGGTCGAAATCCCAACAATTTCGCATAGCAATTCAGGAGAGATTTCATGTTTATTATCAATTTTAGCAAAAGTAGATCAATAATTTCTGCCAGATTTAAACGTATAAACGAAATCAAGAATTTTGAAAGGAGTCTTATGCCTTGTTCACACACGATATTCATCCCGAATCCAAGCCAAACTACAGCGTGGACTGAGCTTCCTGTTATTCACACACGTAATTCACCAGTCCGGTTCGAAACGGGATCGACTGCCAACTTATACACAGCTGTTCACAGATATGTTGCGGTAACTTGCGTTTTAACAACTTAAATTACCGTAAATGAATACATCTTATCTGATATTTTCTGAGTCATCCACTAAATCACTTTACTCTTAGATAACGTTTAACCAGTTGTATCCCTTTCGCCATTGTACTCAGCCCGGTCAGCTCGTGAGTTGGGTAGCCGGGTACCAGCTGGATTTGACATCACGCGCTGATAGCAGCCTCAACCCGGGATAAATATCGCGTGAGGATAAGGCATATTAGTATCATCTCGGTCTCGACACTATAAACCCTAGACGGATTGACCAGGATATCCTTTGCTGCAGTGATGATAATACAGTTCTCAAATTCAAGTTACATATATAGCTTGGTGTATAATCTAAAAAAGTATTGAAGTAATAATGCGTGCAAACAGGAAATGTAAATGCATAATTATGCAGAATGTGAGGTGTACTATAGCATTTATACTGTGATCTCTTTCCTTTCAGACACTGGTGATATTCTTACTCCTACCAATGTTAACACTTAGCATTGCACAACATCCATCATCACAGAATGGCACTAATTGTTCTGATTCTGTTGAAAAGTATGAAATTATTCTATTCCACTGGACCATTCAGAATTTCACATCTCTAGAAGAAAACAAATATGAATATTTAATATCACCAGTGTTTCCAAATAGATCAGATGCAGAATCAACTTGGCAATTACTAATATGCACAACAGGTCGGGACTCTGACGGCGTAACGATGTTTCTTAGGCCTGTGCTACATCCATATGAAGACATTGAAGAGGATCTCGTAAACGATCCGTTATATATTCTTCAGAACGACCTTCAATTCAGTAAAATGCATTTCAAAACACACGGAATAAGATATTCCCGAAAAAAGAAGTGGGGTTACTATTCTGTCTTCATATCAAGGAGTGATTTGAATAAGTACGTTGCAACGTCGCAAAGTCTGGATGTTTTGGTAAACATAAAGAGGTGAGAAAACTCGATATTGTTTTCTGTAATGCAAGATATTACATATTTCAGAATGAAGTACGCCTCATCGGTTTTATGCGAATGATTAAAAGCCCTAAACTTGCCATACTTTAAAAATAGGGAGTCATTTCTGTAATCATAATTATATTCGCTCGCCATTTTCAATTTGTATAACCGATTTGTGCACAAATTATTTTAAACCAAAAGGTTTTAATTTTAACCTGCGCAGGTTTCACCAGTTAATTGGGAGCTACAAGAATTTGACACTAGATTCCACTTTTGTTTCTGTTACTGTGTAGTCAATCATTCCATTTTGGTATAAATACCGAAAATTAATATTTTAAATAAACATTTTTTATATTGATTTACTATTTGTTGATATATAAACTGACCAATTTTGATCAACCTTTTCTAATTTAAACTGTACTACGGGGGTAACAAAATTTGTAATTTTTTGTGATATATATAGTAACATTCACATACTGAACAGAAAAGTAGCCTGTAGGTAGCTGAGGACTGGTCGTGTTAGATACCCTGTCAAAGAACAACTGAAGACCGTACCAGGCTATTTTAATAATAAAAGAACTGAAGCAGAACAAGTGACAAGTGAAGTTACCAAACACATTAATATTTGCCCACGTGATAAAAATAAATATCAGTAATGATGCACAAACGTCATATAATTTTGACATTACTGTTAATTACTTCTTTGATGTGGGAAACTATGGTACTTGCGGATGTGATATTGCAATTTGCATTGAAAATGGTCTTGGAAGGCCTTTCTCGTGGTTGCAATATTATTGCAGCACATAACGTCATACTAGGCCAGAAAGTATTTATTTTATTTTAATAATATACGGTGCACTAGACTGTGAAAGTACCGGGGAAAATACTGTTCTGCAATTTTATTTCGTACAAATGAGGTCTTACACTACGAGTGTGTGAATACAAAACTTTTATGAAATTTGTACTCCACAAGATACTACATAAAGTACGAACAAGCAAAATACTAAGAGTGCAAACTATACGGAAATGCAATAATTATTGCATTACTTCTTTTAGCCTTTTATGTTGATATTAGATTCAAAATGCAAAGAGAAATATTACGCAAGATTGTATTGAAGGTCGGAAAAAATAATATCACCGCGTAGGCAGGTCTGTAAGAGGACAAATTTTGTTATGACTATTAGAAACAGTAATTCGATAATTAGTTATTTTATTCAGCGAGACAGTAATAACCGAAATTGTATCTGCAAACTACACAATATGTGGGCCACAAAGATTAAAAATCAAGCGGTTTTCATGCTTCCCTGGTAAACTGCATATTCTTGAACACATTTTGTTTTCTACTTATCTTCTTCTCCAACAAATTAATATTTTGTCAAATTTAGAATGATTAAATTAATGACTCTGATTTTGAAAAGAGAAAAAACATTATGAAAGAATGAAACATATCCTATTAGCCCACACGCAAAAAAAATATGTTAGTAGAGAAACACTTATGCTGTGGAATTTTGGTTTCAAACTCTCCCAGATTCATCAGTATAATATCGAATAATCGTGTTAAACTTCCAAGTTACCTGTACTTCACTCCAATATATTTTTGTATGCACTGAAGACTTAAACTAACACGCAGGGCCATAGCTAGCCCTTATAGGTAGGGTAAGGTTGGGGGATTGACGAAAAATTTGAATTAAATTTATAAGATGAAATAGGCATTTTATTTAAACTTTGACTTTCTTGCCTTATGTAAACTTTTCATTACTGGCATACTTGGTAAGAAGGTACAGTATGTTTGGAATTAGCGATAACACTGAAATTAGCAGGAGTGGATCCAGACGCCGAACTCGATGAAGGGGGATTCAGAAAGCTTGCCATAGCTAAGTAAAAGACCATTAATGCCCCAGCGGGGCGAACAAGCAAGTTTCTTTTTTTCGTGTTATCAGTCAAAAATATGGTAGGCCTACGATGTTGTAAATTTTTAAATCATATCTTTTTTCCTTCCTTCTTTTTTCGAAGGACTTTTTGAATTACTTTTACGAATATTAGAGACTTTCAGTGTGTAGACAGGCGAAGAAGCTGTCTTACATGCAAGGCAAAAAAAAATATTTACACTGAATAATTCTAGAGAAGTGTCGGTCTGCAGGGTCGAAGATTCCAGCCGTGGTTTAAACCACCCTATACCCGAGCGCTTTATTGTATATGTATAATAATTAAAAAAGATGGTGGGAAACTATACACTACAACTATCTTTTAAAAGTTTCGTTACTTTATACCAAATCATTTAGAAGTTATGTATTCCAAAGTTCGCTCGTCGGGAAATCTGATGACAAATTTAAGGGCAGCATTTTATTATTCAATCCTCGGTAAATAAATTGTTATTTTGAAAAAAAATATTCATATTTTTAGTTTGCAATAAGCATTTTTTTAACACAGACAGATTTACTGATATATAATGAATATCTGTTTGAAGTTCAGAGTTATGTGAACATGAATTTTCTGATTTTCGTACATATTTTTAACATTACACAATTTTCGATGTATTGAAAACCTAAAAATTCAGTAAAAACAGTGTGAAATTAGTAATGTCAATCCTAAAATGCAAAAGTTTCCGCCCTCAATCAACTCGATCAATTTTCTACTTTAGAACCAGTAGTAGAGGAATATCTGGTCATAATCCAAAATTTTGGATGACCAGACATTTGGCGCTGTTTATTATCAATATTGACCTTTATTATCAGTAATCAAAGTTATTTGCCCTTGACCTAGATTATTTTTTACCTTTTTAGGTCACTTTTTAAGTGGTAAACAATGTTAGGAAGTATTTAGAAGGTAGAATCCCCTCCCCCTTGCTATGCGGATGCAATAAGGGTTGAGAAAAAGTAGTGGGAGAAATATTTTTTATATGAGGTAGGGAAGTGGTATATGAAAATGATATAAAAATATTGTTAATGAATATTATTAGTTATTAATTAGAAAAAGTTTC
>JAQFYR010000714.1:0-11783 GCA_034694985.1 Campodea silvestrii
ATACTTTTAAGATGATTTCTTAAAGAAAATTGTGACTCAATGCGTTGATTTATTGTAAAAAATGAAAAAAAAAAATACAGGATTACTTATTTCAAATGTACGATGAAAGTTATAGATTTGTTTATTCTATTTTGATAATATACCCTATAATGTTATACAGTACGTGGAGTAAGTCACTACACCACAATATTTAATTTGTAGCACCCGAACTTGAATTCCTCGTCTTAAGGTGAAGCCCCATATGTGCAAAATCCTATGCAAGAGTTTCATGCAAATAAAAAATATCGACAATGCAACGGCGTGAAAAATGTGATAAAAAACCGACAGCGTTTCTGTCGTACGGTATGCAGTGTACAAGGAGCCAATCCGAAAATTCAGTTCCTCTGTTTCGGCGTATGCAATATTTGAATGAGATTTTGCCCATATGGGCCTTCACCTTTACGGTTACTATGTATAGTTTTCTCAAATTACGAACATAAAATATCTTTCCTGAATTCCATGTACTGTATGTAGTTTTGACCTTGATTAGAGAATAATTTTAATAAAATATAACTATTCGGTATTCGGCCGAATATCTGAGGAATTCGCCAAATCACTATTCGGCACACCTTTAATATGTACTATACCATCAACGATAGCTTTTAAATACATTATACCTTAGTAATCTACATTGGTCGATGCAGTTGAGTTTACAGATCAGATCCCAATACGATTTCAAAACGCCCACTGACATCTATAGCATATTGGAAAATAAAAGGAAGTAATATTTCAAGTCTAAAATTATTAAACACAGCATCTCTTAGTAAAAGATGTCTCATAGAAGAGGTTACAATACCACTTTTAATTACTCCTGAAGTAGATT
Source organism: Campodea silvestrii (assembly GCA_034694985.1). Classification (NCBI taxonomy): domain Eukaryota; kingdom Metazoa; phylum Arthropoda; class Diplura; order Rhabdura; family Campodeidae; genus Campodea; species Campodea silvestrii. The sequence continues at coordinate 863 of JAQFYR010000714.1, forward strand.
TAATCTGAATAAGAGAAACGCGCTCTTCTTCGTATAATATAGTTGAACTGGATCACCGTCCATTTATAATTCATAATCCTTACATAAAATAAACATCTTTTCATTTTAGAATTATGTTCACACATCCGGTGAAATTGTATTATAACAATATATACTCCCACACACGCAGCTCAGATTATTGTTGAATATTTACTTTTACTCTTTTCCCAACAAGAAAACTCAGAGAAAGTGATAATACATCCTGCTATATTTATTGTTAGTAAAGTGCGTGCGATGTATTGTCCTGCAATGCTTTTATTTATTAAGAGTGTTTGGTGAGAATATATTATCTCCTGTTCCCCGAATCGTAACGTTATTGCTTAATTATAAATTATAATACAATAGGACTGCGTCGCAGCTGCTTTTTGGTACAGTTTTCTATATTTATTTAAAAAAACAATTTTATCATTAAAATTTTCGGTGTTTTGTACCTTTGATAATGGAACTTTCTTCACCCCATAAATGCTGTTCAACGTAATAACATTACTTTGAAATGAAACAATACTTATCGCCCTAATACATGCACATTCTGATTTCTGATATCCCACAATAATATTCCATTTATTTCTTATTTCTGTTGTTTTAACGTTCAGTGTATTTTGGAGGAGATTTCTGGTTTGAAATAATTATTGAAATATTGTATTTAAAATTTGAAATAAAATTTTCATTCTTAACTATGCAGTTCAATTGAATAAGTTTGAAGATATTATAAAATTATTTGTGGGTAATAATATCAATAGTGACATTACACAATTGACTGTTTATGTATTAATGAGTATTAGCCACACTTTCAATATTACACATTGTGAAATTGTTTCAGAAGTTAACACCGACCTGCTCACCTGCAGGAAAGTTTCAAGACATAACAACATTCAAAATGATACTGACAATTAAATACAGAAATTTTGCAAACTTTTTATGGCATTTCTACTGATAGTAAAACGAAATGCTACTGTGATGACTCAAAATCATAAAATAAATAAATAAAAAGTAAAGAAAGCCAGATTTTGTTATCAAAAAGTGCATAATTAATAATTATGTTTGACATGAATAAGGCTAAATTACCACTAAGCATTGCGAATTCTCTGCCAAATAAATTTCACCTAAATACACAACATACCAATATTTAACTAACCGCACGGAAACAAAACTAGTAGTTCATATCACGCCACAATAACTTTCAAATAATTAATAATCACCTCTAAGCTTCAATTATAAAAGAGATTAGTTAATTGATATTACCAAGCACCTATTACTCACGAAGAACCATCCTCCATATTAATTTCTACTTAATTGTTGAAGGGCAGGGTCAAATGGCATCATGAGTGAGAGTGACCTAACCGGTAAGAATCTTTCACATTCTTCATCTTTTTCAAAAAAAGGAAGAGTTAACTTATGCAGAATTATTGGATGTTCATGTTACCTGTTCATTACCTGTATATAATGGTGTAAGCTTTTCTCATTGCTTTCACTGTCAAAACAACTTGTTTAAGATCTCATCGTAAAAGTTAGAATATGATAATTTCACAGGGATTATATCCTATTAATTTCTTGGGAATATTCTTTTTATATTTGTTAATATTGTACGGTTATTAATGAATCAGTCAATTCAACTGGAGTTATAAATAAAGAGAGCATAACCGTATAATATGGGAATTTTCTTCGGAAGGAATTTTGCTTGGAATATTGTTGCTATTTTTCTGGAACGAAGCGAGGGCGATTTTTTTAACACAAAATGTGCAGTTTCAAAGTAATTTTTAGTGTCTTTTTTCATTCTTGTTTTTATTTTATTCTTATCCTCTTCCTTCATATTTTTCCCTGGTATAGGGGGGGGGGTAACCCCAGGAATCCCCACTCCCTAATAATGTACGGTTTTGAATAGTTAACGAAGCATTTGTTATTCAAATTCAATACTTTCATATATAATAAAGACAGGGAAAAAAGTGAGAACAACTAACAATAAGTGAAACCACAAAAGACTGCCTATTCCTCAATGATATTTAATGGCTTCAAAACAATGTTTCAAACCCACTTCAAATATGAATTCCTTTTCTTTAATTTGCATTGCTTGAGATAATATGCACTGCTATTCAATTTTAAATTTCGAAATCTATATGTCTTAAGATTTTTGATTATTTTGTCCAGAAGATGTTAATAATAGCTATAATCGACACTTTTGTCCGTTAAATATCATTGAGGAATAGGCAGTCTTCTGTGGTTTCTTTGACATTTCATATAGTCATAGTATTTCCTATTGCAAAAATAGTACTTACTTATTCGTCGAACACAACTATCGTTAATTATAGAATGAGTAAATAACTGTCAGAAGATTAAAAAAATGTTACACAACTTCTGTATTTGGTCATTTGATCACTTATGCCTAACGCAAGATTCCCGAGTTTGGTGAGGGTTAACAAGTATACCTTCTTTTTCTAAATTACTTTTGAAGATACTGTATTCGTGTATCCAATGTTTCTTTACCAGTTTTGTGAAATGTATGATATTGTGAAACGGTGAAATGTTAAGTCAAACTGTTCTGTTGCGCTCAGAATTGTGTGAGTTATAATATCCTGAGTTGCAGAGTCAAAAGAGTAAATGACGATAGTTGATCAAAGCTATTTCCATTTTCGTGAATGAAATGTAACAAAGAACACGTGAAAGTACACAATTTGTCACAATTGAAAGAAGTTGTTTCCTAATCTTGTGAATCATACAGTTACTTTATTCTTTTGGGTTTTGGCAAGGGATTAGATGACCAGAAAGCAGCGAACAAAGAAATTGGCACTCATCATCACATTTGTACCAGGATTCATTAAACCTACAATAATGGAGGTGAAGGGTTAAAATGTCCTTTTACTTATGGTGTGGAATCTTCACATTATCTACATAATAGGAAAGTCTGATAAAAACAAACTGGTTTCAGGAACTTGTTACTTTATGAACTATTATGAACTTAGATGGGAAAACTTCCATTTTCATTTCCTATAATTATTATAGAACAGGTTTTTAACATCAATATGCTGTATGCTAAAGATGCATGCCGACTGTCGATTGTTCACGACGGCAGTTTTATACTGTACGTACATAAAGCCACGCTGATCGATATGCGCGATTGTGCGAATCCTTAAAAGAAAGGAATATCTGTTTGCTTTTGTTCCACTCGTGTTTCGGTAATCTACAGTGAAAGATGAAATTGTATTAGTAAATATAAGGAAAAATGAAAGTTTGAATCTTTCGTTGGACTGTGATATTTTTTAAATTTAAATACACAAACGACCGATGAACATTTATACCAAAAGCGGATCACGACTTCTCTAATTTTCCTTGTATTTAATTGCAAATTTACTACTTCCTGATGTGCGTTGTAGTATTCATCGTATTTAAGGTGCAATAATTAAAAGCAAATTTACTTAAATGTTGGTATCGGGTGAACCCCTATTTTGATTGAAGATGTTTCGAATCTTTTACCTATATAGAGATGTGTATATATTTTTTTTTGCTATTTTTCTCTACTGGTTATTTCGCAATATCCATTATAAGAATCAATATATTTTTATTATTAATTTTTCTTCATTTTAATATTTTCAGCAAATCTTCATTGTTGTCCTTTGTACGGCCTCCTTTAGTCAGTCCATATTCCACAAAACAAAGTACAAAACGTAAGTAATTGAATTAATTTCACTTAAAGCTAAAGGCGTCACTTTTACAAATTTACTTTTTTGATCACCAACAATTACTAACATAGTTTCAAATAATATAAGACCAATCACATACAATAATCGAAGATATTGATCAATGTATTAGAAGATGCTGTCAGATTTGTCAATTCAGTATTTTGTAACCATTCTCCTAAAATATAAATGCTAGAACCAATTTTTCTCATGTAGCATAATTATGTACTGTAGGTCTAGATATTAACTTCGGTTGAAATTTAAAGAATGAAATAACCACAATTCTATTTTTGAATTTTTATTTTCTACCAACATGTTTCATAGCATTATTAGCCACATCTTCAGGGAGATCATCAGAGATCCAGGATTCAGGGATTGAGATTCATGGAGATCATCAGAGAGATCCAGGAGATCAAGACTGATTTAATGGGATCTTTCTGAAGATGTGGCTATAATAATGCCATGAAACATGTTGGAGGAAAACAAAATTTGAAGAATAAGAGTTGTGGTTATTTCATTCTTTAAATTTCAACCGAAGTTAATATGACCTCTATAAGTGCACCGACCACAACAATGTCTAGCTACTGGATTACATTTTCTCTGATATTACCAGTGAAAAGTCATTGAAACAACAAACAAATATGACGGTGTCGTGAAAGTATGTACAGCTTCAAATACGATCAATTCCTAAAATAGAGATATTGATATTTGTTACCATCCTAAGTTTAGTTTACAGCTATACAAGTTCGCTAGAAAATAACATTATTTAGAGTGCATTGATCCTTATCACGAAACCAATATATTCATTGTAATAGTTTTGTGAAATGCCGTTATCGCCTAAAAAAACAGCACAGTTATTACTCCACTATCATATTAACTCTGAATGAATATTAATATATTTTCCAGCATAATTCATCACAATCATCATCGTCCAGTGATATATGAAATCCACAAAATCCCAAGATCACCACAGTACCATAAGCAAGAAGTACCACTCTATCCTGGTCCACCAGCACAAGATTATGGTGCTCCAGTCAGCACTTATGGAGCACCAGCGGCTGCACCAGTCAGTACTTACGGAGCCCCAGCTCCCGCTAGCAATTACGGAGCACCAGCTCCAGCTCCCGCAAGCAATTACGGAGCACCAGCCCCAGCTCCCGCAAGCAATTACGGAGCCCCAGCCAGTAATTACGGCGCACCAGCAGCACCCGCGAGTAATTACGGAGCACCAGCCGCACCCGCGAGTAATTACGGAGCACCAGCCGCTGCTCCGGCAAGTAATTACGGAGCACCAGCACCGAGTAACACGTATGGTGCTCCAGCAAATAACGGGTATCAAAATAACGACAATGGCGGTTACAGCACTTTAGCACATGCTGGAAATTACGATGATAACGGGTATAACAATAACAATAATGACGGTTATAACAATAACGCGAACAGTGGTTATAACAACAATCAAAATGATTATAATAATAACGGTTATAACACTGTTCAGAACGGTTATAATGACGGTTATGATACATACAGTAATAACCAGCAATTACCAGCAAGTGGCCGCGGCGGTTACGGAAGCGGAGACACGGGAGAAGGGGCGGCTTGGGGTGATAATCATGACGCCGCAGCACCTCAGCAGGACTCTTACAGTAGTGCGTCATCGTTTCTTGTTAAACGTGATCCCGGTATCAATTACAAAAACAGTCGCGGGTACGGGTATAGTTACCGCAACAGCCGTAGTGGGTACGGATGGGGGTTCGGTACCGCCTCTGATGCAACTACGCTAGCGCATCGTGGCGGTAGCGTCTCTTGGGCGCAACATAGAGATATTCGAGGAGCATAATTTTTTTGTGTACGTGTTTGTTATTGTTCATAGTTTTATGTGTGTTATTACCTGATGTTTGTTTTGTTTTAATAATAAAATGTATTTTCAGAATGATTTTTCAATACAGTCGACGAATATGTAAAGGTAATCAGGCGATGATTAGAAAACCATTGATATTAATATTTATTTATTACACTCGCCACCATATAACTTGGCATTTTATGGTCATGCTTCCCTTCTCCCCCGTAAATATTCTCGTCTTCACACAGATTTCACACCTCCGAAAATAACTTTTTAGATTACTTTCTTTGCATAATTGCGAATCTATGTGAATTTGGAAATTTACAGGTTTGAAGTCGAACCACGACCATCAAGCGTCAAATTATATGGGTCCCACTCTAGTGTCCAATCTTTCCTCGTATATATTGGATAATTCATTTTCGTAGTGTATGGGCTTGCCAACTTTTGTTTCTGACCGGACCGAACATATTTTAATCTCCGAACCTCCTCCCCTGGTTTTTTTGACCATTATGTAAATGATTGCAAAAAAATCATAACAGAAACATGTACGAAAGTCACTGTGGTATTATTCTCATATAATTTCAGAGGAAGGTAAAATGAATAACATAAAAAATTATCTAAACTTGAATTTCTTCTGCAACTTTCGTCAGCACCTTTTCTTAGTATGATTCACAATAATTCAATGATGAAACCTACAATACCGTATATAATTTTGCGATAGGAGAGGGGCCAAATATTGCATTCCAAAAACAGGATTCAAAAAACCATATTGCTGTAGCCGCGATGATTGTATAAGAAAAATTATACATACTTCAACCGGAGCAAAGCGAGGGCGAAAATTTTTTGCATTCTTATAATTATAAACGTGAAGATTTCATGCTTGTTTTTTCATATGTGAAAGTTAAATTCTAAAATAATGAAGGTTTCTACTGGAAGAAATGTGTGTTTCATTAAATATTTAACACTCTTTCAAAACCGGACATATCGCGTCCGGTCGAGGGTCTCGTCCGGACACTGCACATCTTGTACGAAAACCGAACTGTCCGGTCGAAAACCGGACAGTTGGCAACCCTAGGCATTACATTCGGAAGCAGAAAAAACATCCCAGCAGTTAACAAAATTTGCGAGTTCAAACCCACCTTTTGACAAAAAAAAATTAAAGGGAGAAAAGTGAAAAACAGAAAACATAAGAAAAAATTCTAGAAATTACCTTAAAAGTATAGCATCAAAATAGCACATTTTCCCCAAAAACCTAAAAAGAATTTGTCCCTCGCTACGCTCTGGCTTTCATGCTGTATTAATTTCACATTTTTCTTTCTTTTAGAAATTCCGTACTTAGCAAAGTCGTATCTACGACCTTGCGAATTTGCAGGATACACCTCTTTGATTTTTCCTCCAAATATTGTACTGATATATTTTTCAACTTTTATTGTATTTCAATTTTGCAGTCAGGGGTCGCTAGAATAGCGCACAATATATTCCATTATTCTAGATATCTAGAATACCCAATTGGAAGTAAGAATAATTCCCAAATGTCTAAAAGGTATAATTTGAAGTGCTCGTAACTGGGAAAGAGTTTAAATGAAAGAATGCCTAATAGGAATGGTGTCCAACACCACAACAAGATGAATGTCTAAGTGGAAGAAAGTCTAATTGATGAACATCGATTTGCCCATAGTCATTGCTTGATTTTTGATTACCACATATCAGAATAAGTTGAAATGTATTTTTTTTTTTATCTCATCCCAGAGTTTTCTTTTTTTAAGTTTATTTCACATGCCTAACTTGGGAGTTACGTCTGGGGGTGGGGGAGCCGAGGGAGGGACCAATCACATAAATTATGTGTTTGACAAATATTTCTTTTATGAAAAAAGAAAAAGAAGAATTGTCCTCTTTGTTGAACAACAAGTACAATGCTTTGTATACAGGGCCTGTAGCGGATTCCGTCACGGATTTTGTGGGAGGTGTGGATCCGTGAAAAGCATTGAGATTGTAGACGAAGCAATAAAGCCGGAGCGGAGCGAGGCCGAAATTTTTTAACATTTTTATATATAAAAAAGAATACGGGGTTTTAACGGGATTTTAAGGATTACTCTAATTTTGAACTTTTCTCGATTTTATATTTCTTTTCCTCTTTTTTTTTCTTTATTTTCCTCCGGTTCGAAGGCAAGGTGCTGGCCATCCTCCATCTGTTGCCATCTATACAGAGGGCTATATAAATACGCGATTTGAAACAAATTAAGCGATCGAACCTGCAACATACAGGAGAGTGATTTGAACAAATTAAGTGCAATAGTAAACAATCACAATATGCTGCTGGCCAATACGCGAGGGCGAATCTTTGTACATTATTTAGTTCTAAACACGCAGCTGTACAACAATTTTTAGATAAGCTTTCGAAAATTTCGTAATTTCTTCTTTCCCTTTTCTTATTCCTTGGTTTTTCTTTCAACTTTCCGAAAATTGGGGGGGGGGGCAGTTGCCCCCCGCGCCCCAACTGACATCAGCAGAAAATTTTACAATAATACTGGATGAAACCGAAAATTTGGTTAACGGAGCATTAAAAGAGAGATTAATATTTGAGATTAATGTTTAAAAAAACATAGTGCAACATAAATAAAATGCTCTATAGTTTAATACAAAGTTAAAAAAGTATACAAGAAAAACACAGGTACAGAGTTCTTATCTAAAAGCTGCCATAACGTTTGAAAAAGAAAATTATTTAATTCTGTGAAAACTATGCAAAACCAAAATTGCAGAGAGTAAGAACTTGCTCCTACTTCAATAATATAGTACAACTGGAGTGTTCCACCAAAGATAGATCAAAAGTCTGGGAATGACTTACAACGTGCCGACCATCAAGGCAAACAATACAAAAGATTTCATAAAAAATAGTGAAAATTTTAAAACCGAGGAAAGTATGCAAGCGTTTTGATTAGCACACCTGTACCCTGAGCCGTAGTCAGAGGAGGGGGGCGAGCGGGGCCCATGCTCCGGGCGCCATAGAGCCCGTAGTAAATTGGCTCTGTAAGGGGCGCCAAATTGGCCTTAAACCTCGTTTTCGTGGACGCCGACGGTTTTCAAAAGCCGAAACTGACAAAAAAAAACTCCCACTTCAGCTTTGCGATCGCCTGCCTTCTGTGGTCTCCGTTTACACGTGGGTGTCTTACTGTCTTTGTGGCAGCTAAGTCAGACTTTAATGCAAACATAGTTGCGTATCGATCAGGATACTGGTATCAAAAGAAATTAAACAAAATGGTGAAAAAAACTTTAAATTTTTTAACGATTATTATTAAAATAAATCGGTGCAGTGGCAAATTAATTTAACTTTTTCATATCAAAACATCAGCACATGTCATCAATGAGGCGGTCTTCTGTTATTTGTGACCTCGTGTCAATTATTGTTGCATGTTGCAACAAAAGAACAATGTCAACAAGAGAAAAATTAACCTTGCAAGGGTCCAAGGGATGCAAAACATACCACATATTCGTATACACTGGTATGCCGTATGCGCTGCACGAAAACAGTAAATCACTGACACGAGAGAACGAATTGTGTATTGGAAGTACCGTACTGATATGAATATTCCTTCTCTTTTTAAATACATTCTGTTAAAGTGAATTAAAACACCCACCTTCTCACATCTTTATTTATTTATTCAATAGTTATAAATAGGCCAGTGTCCCGTTTTACACAATACAGATTACAATGAGTGCATAATTTTAAATATTTGTGACAATGCATTTAAACTCAGTGCCGGATTAACATACCGGCCAGCCATCTGGGAAGAAAAAAGACTAATATATTCAATGAAAAATAAAATATCATTATTATGAAATGCTAATATACCTTTTTCGTTCCTGAAATAAATAAAGCAAAAAAAGAATATGTTGAAAAAAAAATCGAAAAATTCCTTAAAATTCGCACTAAAATTGCACATTTTGCGCTAAAAATTGTAACAGTTTTCGCCATATTTTTTTTTCGCAAATTTGTAGAACAAAACCCCTTCCGAAATTTTTTCCTATATACGGCCTTGTTCCTAGTGTGAATAAAGAAAATGGAGTTCATTTTCAGATACGGACAATTTTTCACTTTTCAAAACCCCTCCTTTTCAGGAATCCTGCGTACGCCACTCACTGTACCGAGACCGAGTCGCAACCGACACTTACGGTAATGAAAAGGAGACTTAGCCTAAACAGATACCGGTACGCATCGAAAGTCTAGTCGGATGGTTTCGACTTTCAAATTTATGAAAACAATTTATAATCTCTGAAAACTTACGAAGGTATTTTCTTTTTTTCCCCGCCAAAAATCATTTAAAAAAAACAGTGGAGGAGTATGGAAGGTGATTTTTTTGGAAAGTATATAAGTGATGTAGAAATCAATTTAGTTCAATATATATAGGCAATGTACTGTAACATATATTCCAGAATAAATAAACGAAAAATATAGAAATTTTGGTCGTCAATATATCTGGCTCACTTGCCTCACTATAAAAATGACAAAAACAATACAGATTTTGAATACTGTGCAGTGAAAAATTAAAATACACTTGGGATTAGATTTTCCATCTATATTGTGAATACCATGTAATAAATTTGTGACAAACGTTAATTTTCAGTACTCTATTGCGTAATATTTTAAGAGAAAAGGAGATCGAATAATATAAGGAGATTTAATTTTTAAAATCGATTCCCAAGTGGATTAAATTCGGTCTTCATAAAACAAAATTGTTTTGTACTTATTCTGTTGCCAAGTTATCCGGAATCCGTTATACTATATATAACAACATATTTTTTCTCGCTATAAGTAATGTGTGGTTATAGCGGGTTGCGTATTGACTAAAGACCATTAAGTGGCAATGTTAAAGAAAGATTTGTTGCAACATTCCATACATTTATACTTACTACTAAAATTGTGGGAAGTTTCTCCGTGTATTCGTTTTCTTTTCTTTATTTTTACTTTTCTTTTCTAAAATTTCGATATGTGGCATGTAAATTCTTTTTCAATATGGATTTCACATCAAATCACATGCCTAAATAGCTAATTAAATTTCCCTCAACACGACTGCTGAAGTTTTCCCGTTTGTTTTCATAATTAATTTTACAAATTATATTTTTGGCTGAGGCTTTCGTCAAAATAAGACCGTGAGATCGAGACGAAGCCGAGATTAGGGTGGTCGAAATCAAGAAATTTGAAATGAAGATTACTGATGAGACTGAGTGAAGTCTCGTGTGCCTCATCTCGCGTGTATCCCCACTTTAGGGGGGGGGGGATTTTGGCGTCCGGTGTAAGTTACACAGCGAAAACTTGGTGCTCATCCTCGGTGCATCTTCTACCGTACACCAAAAATCGACGATTTTAAAA
>JAQFYR010000715.1:0-11781 GCA_034694985.1 Campodea silvestrii
TTGTTCATCATCCATTCTGTCGTTAATATCACTTAAATACATTTAAACAAGTTATAGTGGAAATTTATTTCAATAGCATATAAACACTGAATTTCAATTGAATTTTCCGTTTCAGTGCCATTAATAAAATGCAATCTAGCACCAACAAATATAACACTGCTGCCATCTATGGACAGAAGAGCAAAACATGCTTTATATTTCATGGTCGTCCAAATACGAAAGAGATGTTTCTTCAACTGGACGAATAAAATCAATAAGGAATTTTCTCGTTCTGTTTATAAAATGTAATGGGCTTGTTGCAACTCTGCAAATTTGTTGAGGGAGTTGAAATGGATAAAATATAACTTACAGAAATACGAATTTAGAGTCTATACAGATATTTTGGATAAATAGCCAAATATGGACAAAATACAGAGAAATGTGAATTTAGAGTCTACATAATTATAGTTTTATGAAAATGCTTACTATTATCTGTAAAGCCATGTGTACGAGAGTTGCCCGAATGAGCAAATCCATACCCCAATGCCCTCTCGAAGTCTCGATGCTCTATAAACTTCCCAATCTCGATTTCGACTAGAAAATATTAAATATCTAAAATTTGTGTGTAAATTTCTTTTCCTTTTTCAAATTAAAATGAAGCACAAAAAGTATGAAAAAAAGTAAGGCAAATTATTGGGGGTGGAGGGAGTCGAGATTTGTATAATATTAATTTTTCTTTTTTCCGTGATTTAATCAGTATTGAGCACATCTTTATATGGACCTCAATGTTTGAACATTGCATGAACGACATTTGTCTTCCGTTTGCATCCCGTACATGTACATGTTACGCTTGATCGAATCATTAATTTATTATCTATCAGATTGATTATACTTTTTCGCAAGTTATACGCGTAAATTCATAAAATAACAACTCACAAAAATGAAACTCCATATTTTTTGCTTATACCAGGAACCAGGGGCACTCCAGAGGTATTGATGCATTTTAATACTTGGGTACCATAATATTGTGATACGTTCCTAATTATCACCTCATTTGACGCAGTTTTTTCTAAAAATAAGATAATAATAATATAAAAAAATAATAATAAAAAAATCTATTCCTTATAATACATCGAAAAAGTTGCTGCGCTGTAAGCGTGTGAAATAAGAGCGACGATGCATGGATGCTACAAAACTTTAACTTGTAGTCCTATAAATCAAATGTAATTCCGGTAACAAAAAAGTCAGTTTTGAACTTATGGTCGAAATTTAATACCATTTACTTCCTGAGATTAGGCGACTAAATTTATATCTTGTTTTCAAAGTTATATTTGTGTCTGAAATAAGGCAAGTATGAGAGACTGAAGTACTGACGCAGCCAATAAATCACTGTACACATTGTCTGAAATCATTGACCTTTCGTAACTATAATAAAACTTCATATTTTTCAAAAGAAAAAAAATTCACATTTCGAGTAAACAACGCCTGACTTATATTTCTGCGAATTTCAGAAAAGTCGACGATGTTAAATTATCATCAGTTTTAAATCATTTATTATTATTATTGAATATTTTCATTATTATTAATGGAATTAACATGGTAAAATAACAAATTTTCTCGAAGTTTTGTAAACTGTAGTAAGCTGATAACCAACAGGAACGTATAATATTTATGATAAATATCCGACCATTAAAAAATATAATCGGACTGAAAATACTCCAAACATGTCCTTCGTTTGTAAGCTTCCACAGCAGCTAAACATATTCTAAAAATGTCTCGTGATCTTTCCACACCCATCCGTGCATTGACAAGTATTATTGAAACCCATCGTCCGCACTCTCTTATTCTGCACTCTATAAACATCACTTACACTTCAAGTTTAATTTTCGTTTTGGGTTTTGTATAAGATTTGTGACAGCGCGATTCCAATATGAATGTGCCCTTTGCACAGAAGGGGGTCTCATTCAAAACAACAATAAGGGAGGTATTTCCGGTGTGGAGTTCTCAAAATCTTTTCTCTGTTTCCATGTTTTGCTTCATTGGATACTGTCATTCACCAAATCTGTGGGAATAGTTTGAATAATTTCGATGTCGTAAATGATCCAGTGATTTTGTGATACCCCATGGTGATTGGAAACATGCATTTTCAAAACAGAATAATTTTTTCGGTGAAATTTACTGCATTAAAAAATTATGTTCATTGTTTTTACAGGAATTCACCCAATAATGGGATTTTTTCACGTTGGATTCATTCATATTTTTAATTCATTTCTTTCATTTTAATTATTGAGTTGGAGTTTAGTAAAAACTAAGGTGATTTTCACACTAAAACATCAATCATCATCTTCGTACATTTGATATTCTGGATAAAATTCGATTATTGATTGTAATAATGAATTACTTTTTTTTTTGTAAACAATACATATTTAGACCTTTTCGAATGAAGATTAACACGTACTTCAGTAGAATGAAGTTTACAACTTTATATATTTCTGTGATCTACTTATCATAAAAAACATTTCTAGTTGAGTTTATGCCTTCATTTGAAACTCTCCCTATAACATTATTTTCATTAAAAATTTAAATTCTACAAGCATTTTAGGACATGATGTATTTGTAAAATGTATAAATATTTCACATTAAAAATAATTTCTGATATTCCTGTAGCCTTTGCCTTTGAGCTTACCTTCTGTTTCTATATCAGAGTTTTCAGTTTTCAAATTATTTTTATTAATTTTAATCTAAACATGGTGCAAAATATAACATTGATTAGATTTGACGTAAAATATGAAAAATGAAAAAGTATACAAAAATTAAATAGTATTTTTCTTTTAACCTTTCTTCGATATAATTAAAACAATATTTAGAACTTATTTCTGCATATATAGCTTGTGATTCTTTAAAAATAATTTTGTTTACGACTAACGACACTTTCTGTTATACGATTAAAGCAATTGATATACCTTAAATTAACATTTCGTAAACAAGCAAATAATCCCCAGCAGTTGAGATGAAGTAAGAGATTACACAAAATCTCTAATTTAGCAGTAAACAAAATGTGAATTGGTAAATTTGCTCTGCAGGATGTGAAAACAAGAAAGGAAGGTAACAATAGAGGCAAGCAAACATTATCTCTTCTTGTAAGAGCTGAGGAGTCTGATTTGTCGCCGCGTGTCATCTCTAATGATCAGATGAAGAGGAGAGAAACTCTTCAAAGTAGGGAGGAAAGGGACGACAGAGCTGCCAACATGAACGGGATGAAGGTGGTGGATGATATTATCTGTAACTTACAGTGTGTCGTCACATCACATCAATGACTTTAGTTCTGTTCTGTAAAAGCAATGTTTCAATTTTTCATCTCTACTGTTTCAGCAGTATATGTTCAATGAAGCTCATTATTCATTTTACGGTTCCCATAGATGGATCAGAAAGCTCGAGATAGGATCGGATTCCTTGAAAAGTCGAATAGATATTAATCTGCTTCATGTCTACACGATTCGATATATCAATGTAGAGTTCTCGATCTTTAAACGAGCATGATCGACTATAATATTTACATAATAAAATTGGTTTAAACTCAGTTTTATTTCTCGGAATTGAATCTTAATACAATGTTTTATTTTGGCTATTAATAATTTTAATTCAGTCAATACACGATCTTAACGAGCGATCCAATCTAGATTTGTACGTGTTTCATGGTTTGATCTGATCTCAATCTGAATATATATTTCACAATCCGATCTCAATGACTCAATCATCCATAAAGATCGCTCGTCGGCAATCCAGGGCACTCTGGGCATTCCTACAAGCTGATACTTGCGTAACTCACAAGTTTGCTTTTATGTAATTTTTTTTCTTTCAATTTACTGTTGCTTTACTTTGAAAATAGGTATATACGTGCAGATGCAGCAAACCCATTTACAGTCAAATTCTTGTAAAAAAAAATATACAAATGTAAATGAAAAAACGAAGCTTTATTCGCTTTTTTCTTTATATATAATTATATATATATATTTAATATGTATAATTATATATATACATACATATAAATAATTATATATAAGGAATCTCGAAAATGCCAGCAGTTTTATGCTTCTTTCGCATTCAACCTCCGTTCTCGAGTTCTCATATAAGTGTGGATATAAGGCCAACATATCTGAATATACAAAATATACATATTTTAGATTCTGATCTTTTATGCTTACGTAAATTCCCAATTTCCAGGAAAATCTATTCTTGTAAGTATGATGTCTCAAATGAACACTACTTTTTTATGTAACAACTTTCATCAGGCACAGACTGCAAAGAAGTATTATTTTGGATAGGATAATGAGATTTTAAAGAAACACTATTTTTTAACCCAAAAACTTATTACTGTAACCGATTTCATTATGTCAGGTGAATTAACTCTTCAAACATGTTAGCTAATTAACACTGAATCAACCCATCCTAGTTGAAAACTAATTTAACATCGAAAAGACAGACACACTTTATATCCCAGTCAAGCAGTATTTACCCCTGTAAACAATTCATTAAAATGACCAATTCATCTCGGTCCATATATATACCACTTGAATAAAATTTCATTTCCCAACATTGGTACTTGTAAAATCTCAGTCATCTCTGGTTAGGAAGAAAGGTAACTCCCCCCCCCCCCTACTCTACCCTCAATGCTCTTAACTTCCCATCCCCCCTTCTATGGGTCCCCCTCCCCCCTCAGTCTGTCCATCAAATTCAATAGAAAGTCCAGCTTGTTGACAAGTCCAGGGTATACTCCTCGTATAGGGGGAGAAAACACAATAGGACATTGTCCACTACAGTGTCCACAATATGAGGATGTGGGATGAATGTGACATGCTGCTGTGAAAATAAGAGGGAAGCATATTTACTATCGCTTCGTTTAAGATCTGTTAGGGGAAGATTGATTCTTCACACCTATTATGGCGTTTTGTTGTTGAGAACAAATTATCTCATAATAGAGGATTTTTTTTCACTGGTTGGTTGAGGGATGGAGGGTGGTTCAAGATTTTACAGAGGATTTACATGGGTGTGATATTTGTTATTGTTGTGGCAGAATTGTGGAAGGAAATTGATTAGTTACTTTTTTATTTAAATACCCACAGTAATAACCAATGTTGTTCATGAAATGCACATACACAGATTAGTTTATTTATTTAGCTTTCGATGTCGTTAACATTCAGTCAATGTTTTTTTTTTCTCTCAGGAAAATTTAAAACTACACAAACAGCATGATTTGAAGTATTGCATTTAGATTTGGCTGATTTGCAGTAAGAGCTCACGTAATTTTTGTTTTTGGCACAAGGGGTCGTGACCTCGCCCGATATTGAATTGTAGGTTTAAAAAAAAAACATAAAGTATGCCCTGAAAATTTATGAAATGGCAAGTAACTGAAACATAATAATTTGCATAGTTTTATGTTCCATCATCTGTTTCATAACTACAGCACAACCTTGGATTCATAATTACAGCACTGACAAATGAATTTCATAACTACACACATTGTGGGTAACTACACGCTAAAAGAGCCACCCAGTGATCTGTCGACGATTTCACATCACGAAGTCTTCAGAATACGAACATATACAGTTCAGATGCTCCACGGCAATTTATTGTGCGTAGGTTATAGAAAAGTAAAGTTTGGCTTATTACAGAAACACGAACAATTCTCATTTAGTTTGATGCTTTACTGCAAACGAAGATATCTGAAGTATACCACTGTATTTCTTAAACAGAAATTTGTGGAACATTATAATAACAATATCGGCACAAAACGTACACTTCTCTGTTTTCCCATGCTTATTTCCAAAATCAACTGAAGTTTCGTATATTTCTTGTATTATCAAGATAATAATATCATTGCCTCATTATCATTATCTTGAAAATGGCTAATATACCTCCCAACAGAAAATGCACCAAATTGAATCTTATTTATCAAATATCTTTGCGTTCGAGTATTCAATTCTTTGGTATATTTTTCAAAAATAAATATTTATTCTCATGTAGCTATATATAGAATTATAGATAGTCCATACCTGATTTTGAGCAATGGTAAAATCGAATACATGGATCGACACATCGAACTCAAAAGTTAACCGTTGAGTTTATAGGTATACAGCAGCAATGTCGATATTTTCCAATAGTAATTTCGTTATTTTATTTTATTCAACTATGCAACCCACACAATCATCCACACGCTTCAACAAATCAAACCATTTCTCCACATATATACCCCACATGGTGTCACCCCAAAATGAAAAATCCCTGAAATTCTTCTTTCTCTATATATATATACATAAAATATATAATGACTTTAGAGGAGCAAGAGAATAATAACTTGTGCAAACCAATTCATTTTCTTTTTAATTTTCTCTTGAGAAAAAAAGTTGAGGTTTCGCATGACTACCAGCTTATTCGTAATTTGAGTGAAATAAGAATGAACTGGACCATAAACTCCCCAATGTGAAGAAGAAGAGGGGGGATATTATGAGGAATGAATGAATATTTCGCTTTGAGTCATGATTGTAACGCAGAGAAATTAAGTGTTATTGTTCTCACTCCACGAAAAGTGAAAAAGTCACGGAGGAAGATATTTTCTGGAAACTGGAATTATTAATGAAGTATTCAACGGGTTTCGGTCGGTTGTATCAGGGTGTCATATTAAGTGATCTAAAACGATTCTTGGCACACAAAAATAATGTATGTTTGGGTGAATTTAATTTTTTTTATTTTTTTATTTTTAACAAATGAAATATTTCAGTATGAAGTACACTGATAAATTGACATTGGGATTTGAGAGTGGCAATGCTGAAAAATTAATTGGAAATTTAAATTTTAACTACAATATCTGAATATATATACTTGTCAGCGGAGACATAGAAAATATTATTTCTGAAATATAATGCACTACATTAATTTAAATTTAATTCAGAAAGTGCGGAAGTATTCTACTATTGTTGTTTTACTATTGAAAGAAAACTGCCCAGAGTTAATTTTATATTCAAAACGAAAACATTGAGTGTAACCGAAGATCGTCGACGATCTTTGCTACATAACTATGAAACGCGTTAATATAACATTGTATTATGTTCTTTTATATTTTATTGTTTAAAAAATATCGTCAAATCCAAATTCATGATTTAGCATAGTTGCATTTTCCGATTAAGAAATACACAACACCCACATTTAATAAATTATAAACACTTAATACAGCATACTGGCTCAAAAAAGCTCTGCGTGTCGTTACAAAAGCAACGCGTGTTGTGTTTCAGACGATATGAATTAAATTTTGGAGAATATAATTGAAATTCAGCTGTAGATAATAATTGCAGTTGAAGAGTAAATGGAATACAAATGCTGCATAAAAGAGATGCGTGTGAAATTGCAAGAGTTAGTGGAAGAATTACTGGGAGAATAATGTGGAGAATCATATAATAGAAATCGTGGATAAGATAGTGTATATAGTTCAATAATAACCAATAGGCCTACATCTTATTCACGACCGTCCTGATTATATATGATGTCGAGGCTGATATCGATAATATTGGATGAAGCCAAACTATTTGATCTTCTAGGAAAATGTTTATATTAGTTATGTCAGATGGAGACCTGCATGCACTATCGCTTGAAAACCCTACCCTACCCAAGCCACATGGAAGCTAATTTGGAAAATCCTACCCTACACAAGCCCTATATTGCACCAAAACCCTGCCCCACTCTACTCAGTCTCACACCATGACATTTTTAAACCTGTAAAAAATATTTTTTTTCTTTTCGAAATAATTGATATCATTTTCAATTATGCCAGGTTTCACCAAGTCGTCATTCATTACCGTATACAAGTTATATTTATATGAAATAAAGTGCATTGTAAAAACTATGGGTAAAAAACCTACCCTACCATATAAAACTTGCATTTTTCCTACCCTATAAAAACTTGCACTTATCCTATCCTACCCTACCCACAGGGTTACCCTGCCCTTTGCGGGTCTCTATGTCAGAGTGTAATAATTATAAAACACTTCATTGTACAGTATAAAGAATTTAGTAGCTTATATTATAGGTATAGTGGAATCATACTGAAAATTCAGTCTATATAGCATTTTACTTACAGGAATATACTCATCACAGCAGTGTCATTATATTGGGAAATTGAAGTAAAAATTAATGATTGAGTAACTACGAAAAAGAGTGTAAATCTGAGCAATTATTAAATTTACTGCCAAATTTGCTTTTATCGAACAATTTCGTTTTCGCTGTATTATATTGTACTTCGCTGTATTTAATGGGTGAGTTGTGCAGGACTACGGTTGGATTACAGTAGGACTACGGGTGTATTACAGTAGGACTAGGATGGATCTATGGACTGACTACGTTCAGAGTGTAGACCGGAGTAGCAGGTGCACAACCTCTTGGGTATTTATAAATATTTATTTCATAATTAGTTTTTTTTGTTTTAGTTCTGTTGTAAGATAAATTATACGGTTATCAAAGTTATTTGCTCGCAGAAAAGGTCTTTTTGACCGTTTGACTGTCCAGATTCACTTTATTCTGCATTGTCACTATAAAAAGAATGTTAACATATCAATATTACACAGCACATCAAAATAAAATTATAGTTTTTATATATTTGGCTAAACTCCTTCTAAAATAATAATAATAATAACACAAACATATATTATACCTTTCTGTAGTTTTTCTGACGTGTTGGATTTCTTTTGTGTGTTTCTTATTCGAACCCTTGTTTTGGCTTGGAGGAGTGTATGAAAAGAGGAAGCGAGGGAAATGGAAATTTTCTTTTCATTTTCAATTCTTCCATTTCAGTGGTCTTGTCTGTCAACTCTTCAGGGAGTTAGAGAGAAAAGGCTGCAAAAGTGATGCTGCGAACACAAGGAGAGAACAGCAGGAGAATAATCAGCACCAATTTATGATAGGGTTGCGAAACGACAAGACGCCCGGAAAGTGTAGAGATACGGAAAGCAGAGATATGGAATTTGCAAATAACAAAGTTTTCTAAAGATCATGTTTCTGTCGTCTGTACTGCTCACAATTATTATTCTTTTATACAATATAAAAGAAGACATTAAACTCTGAAATTTCAGATTTCCATAGATATCGCAGACGCAGATTGTAAGAAGGAAATTGAAATTATCTACAGGTACCAGCAAATGCGATTCTGCACGTCCTTGTGAAATTTTGACTTTCAACGTTTTGGTTTTTCAAAATAGTAAAATGTGATAACTTTGGTGTTTTATTTCTTTATTTTGAAAAATTTTCGTCCCGAAATTTTGAATATTCTTTCACTACTATATATTTTTAAAAATATATATTAACAATCATATCTATCTTATCGTCAGAGTATATAAACTTACAGACTATTCACTATAACGTTTACTGTGAGACAAGGCACAGCAGCATATTGAATGTACAATACCAGCCGTTATAACTCCTGGCAATACCGAATACAACATCAGAATTTTATCGTTCACGCTGCACATTAACATCTGATCCGACTCCATTTCCAGTTAAATTAAAATTATAAGTCCTCACTATTGTGTCATTAATTTCAATAAGTCTGTAAACTTCCTGAAGTTCCTGTTATAAAAAACCAATCACGTATCATTAAGGTCCGTTTCGAAGATATTTCGTAATTATATATAGTGATAGGACATGTAGTTATTAGAATCAGTGAATTACAACTGGAGCTGGAACGGATTTGACAAACTATTTAATGCACATATCTGTACACGAGTATATTGTATAGAATGCGTAGGCTTTCAAACTCGAAATCCCATAAACAAATATTTCAAAATTGAGTGACATGACTTGTAAACATAACCACGTTACTAAATTACTATACTTTGCACCATCCGCCTGCGCCCATCATTGTTTTTTCTCTAACGTATTCAATCAGCAGCATCACATAGGAATAATGTAATGTAATAAAAAGCAACAACCCTAAGTTCCCGGAATTCCCACACTCAATTCCCCCAGGACTATAATGTTTATTCGATAGAAACATGGCTAAGAAATCTGTCGGCAGGGTGGCCTTACGTTCGCTTTGTTGGTTATCAATATAAGAAACATCACAAGTGATTTTTCTATATCAAAACATAAAGAAGTTATTGTGAAGTGGACTTGAGATGGAATGATTTATATATTGTTGTTCAAATCAAGAATTTCTTGTGTTCGAAAATAGGTTTGATTTCGAAGTATGTTGTATTCATCGATATGTAATTTACCGTGAATTTTAATACATGAGGGAATTCGTTATAGTTTTGTAGGGGTATTCAGAAATCATTGATGACGGAATTTTTATTTCGAGATAATAGGAAACTTTTTGTGTTAAAAATAACTGCCGTTCGGATGCTATTGTAATTTCACATTTCCGATTTTTGAAAGAAATGTGGAAATTTATAAGAAACAGCGTTATATGATACAGTACGAAGAAAATTTATACTTCCATCAAGATTTATTTCACGAATTACTTTTTAAAGCACTATATATACCACGTTCTCATTATGAAACATTTTCTAACTTGATAAACTGATTTATAATAGCTAATTTCCGGATTATATTATGAAATCTATCAACATTCAAATTGAAGTGCCTCCAACAACAGATGCTGTAATAGTTTTTATCTGTATCTACATAGAACTTATATACTTACAAAAAACGTAATATAGTGTTTCCTTTACGTTCTTCATAAAATGCTGAGAAGTGAGAAAGTTCTTTGTGTTTCATGGAGGGCAATGTTCGATGTGAAAATTAATTCTAAATTGGAACAGAATTATTATTGTTATTACTATATAGATTTTGAAAAGTGTAGGTATACCGTACGCTAATTTTCTGGATCTTTTTTCATCCGGTA
Source organism: Campodea silvestrii (assembly GCA_034694985.1). NCBI lineage: Eukaryota > Metazoa > Arthropoda > Diplura > Rhabdura > Campodeidae > Campodea > Campodea silvestrii. The sequence goes on from JAQFYR010000715.1 coordinate 10,868, forward strand.
AATGATCAGTTTACTATTGCCACTCCAGAATTAATCATTTAAATAATGTTACAATGTTTTAAAAAATACGCGTAGTTGGATAATGCCAGTAAAAATCAAAATGCTCTGAAATTTGAACCGTTTTTTCATAACAATGTAATGTCTGATATTTTCTGTAATTTGAACGTTGAGATAATATTGTGGATCCAAATTCATTTATCTTCGTAAGAGCCCTACCAATCTGTGTCATCATCCAATATCTGTTAAAGAAGAGGCTGCAAGTAGATAAAAGAGAAGCACCTCTTCGGACAAATGTGTTTGGTGTTATTTGTTGAACGGCGCCGCGTACAATCATAGATTGAATTTCCGGTGGTGAAGAGAAAAAGGACAAAAGAGGAAACAAGGAAAAGAAGAGGAGTAATCGGTGAGAGATTTCATTTGTCAAGTACCTCACTCTATGAGGTGGGCGAAATTCACTTTTCAGATCAAATGAAATAATAGGTGAGATGTGCTGCTGATTCTACAGTATACATTCGATTATCGATCAACGATAGCAGAATACGGCATCGGAATGGGTTCATAGATTTGAATATACTCCATCTAAAAATTATGATTATGGATAAAAAAATAATCACCATGTCAAAAACTTTTAGGAACGCTCACAAAGTCTGTAATCGATTTTTCAAAAATATGAAACGCGACGTGATTGAAACACTGCTGAAAAATGAGGTCAGAATTGTGTAAAGAGAACAGAGATGGGAGTACTCATGAGGCCTGTGTTCAAGAGGTCAGGTCTCATCCTCAATTCTCCTCATCCTCAGCATATTGAGGTGTGGATGAATTGAGGACACTAATTTTAACATGTATGTTGAGGTAAGGATAGAGACAGAAGTGCTCATCCTCAACAAAAGTATCACGTTTTAGTAGAAAACGTG
>JAQFYR010000716.1:0-11776 GCA_034694985.1 Campodea silvestrii
GGTCTATTCTGAGCATGTCTTTTCGCAACCGATAGAGATTCAAATTGCGCTGTACAGGTGGCTTCGTATCGTTTTTCATATACTTGCAATGGTAAAATGCAGCCAACGTAAGTTAAAGTCGAATGCGATTAGTATCACTACAGCTCAGAATAGACCCAATAACCTAAATTAACTCATAATTAGCACTTTTAACCTTTTGTCATGTATTATTACTGAAATTTGGAACTACCGGTAAACTATCTTATGCCCGGTTGCTCCAACAAAAAACACATTAAAGATTTTAGCTGGTTTTAGGATTATAATTATATTATTTTAGATTTTGTCCTATTCGATTACACGGGATTTCGATTTGCAGTTGTCAATTTGATTTTCCATTTTTTGCTCGAGCAATCGGGCTTTAGACGTTTCAAAGATTATTTCATTTCGTATTTCAAGAATCCTAATAAATTTTTCATTCATATCAAATCAAACTCATCTTTACGATTTCGGCGTTCTTTTAAAGATACAAAGTTCTGCTCATAGTTAATGAGTTTCTATTTGTCGCGCATTTCGTTTCGAAGAAATAGATGAACTCATAAAATGCAGTTCTAAGAAATGAAACTCCAAGAAATTCCATTAATTGCATATTTTTCAACGATTTTAACAAAAGTTTGACTAAATCTCCCGTGGAAAACAAATCAGACCCTCCCAAGTCCACACATCACAAAACAGAACGAATCTCTTCCCTAATTCCGACATAAAATTCCGTTTATAATAATGTTGGGTTCAAAGTTTGATTCCTCTGAATAGCGCGATAACATGCTGTATCTTTTCCACAACCTCCTCCCTTCGTGAGGAGTTGGGGGGGGAGGGAGGGGACTGGTTGGGAGAGTTTTATCTCCACTAGAGAAAGCTTTGGAAGGGAGTTTATGCACTTTATTTTTGTTTTTCATTCAGTGAGGAGAAGAGATGGGGTGGGGGAGGTATTGTTGCACTTTATGAGACTCTTTCAGAAGGTTACGAGATAATTTGGAAAAGGTACGGTTTGGCGACACAAGAGCTTTCCGTTTTATTTTACAGGAGATAAGGAATACAAATTATGAGGGAGAGTGTTGGAGACACAGCAGGGTTTCGGTCCTTCGATAGGTTATGGTGACACGTAGTTCTTTTGTTCAAATATTTTTGAAAAGTAGCCTTTAGTCGTTTGTGAGTCAAATAATATGTTGATAATGTGCAGTAGTGCCAGTAGATATTATGTTCCGTGTCAACTGACAACGTAAATTGCGAAATTCATACAATCTTCCAAGTTTACGTGTGCAATTTCGGCAAGATCAATGTTATCTTAGACACCTATTTTAAAGTTAATCTTTCGAATAATAATAAAGATTAATGGTCAGGCACAGTAAATGCTTTTCTTCTGACTTATTATGAATTATGTTACATTTAAAATAACTCTGTAATATATTATACCCTATTTTTAAATGCGTTGTCAATAGTTGGAAATTGTTTTTAAACAAGCATCATAAAAAGTACGGAAAGTGTAATTTAAAAACACAATAAAAAAGAAAATCAGCTACCGTAAAAGAACCTAGTTAGAAAAAAGGTGCGAGTCAACATGCATGTATTATGATAAGCAGGCAACAACTTTTTATTTTCTAATTGTTGTGATCTTACTTTAGCATCTTCTGTGATCTTGGTTAGAAAGCGGGTGTCCTTCAATCCATCTCCGCCTCCAGAAGTGAGGTAGGGGGGGGTGAGGGGACGCTTGTAGGGGGGGTTGAGGGTGAGTTTAGGTCAGGGGGAGGCGGTGCTGCCAGACTGGAAGTGCAACGGGAGAAAGTAAATGCAATTGCATAATGGTAGCGGGAAGAAAGGTGATGAATAAACTAAAGAGTGGTTAATGTGCAAGATGAGAATGGTTGTTATTACCAGCTGGGTATAATATTGACAGATAGGAATAATAGAACGTGTGGTAATGGAGTTGGATTGGACCGATGTAATTTTGTTTGATCCAGGACCCATGTAGCTGTTTAATTCTGGTAAATGGCGTTTAACGATTTGTTTATGTTACTAACGAAATTGAATAATTGTTCAATTGAGGCTTTTTTTATTTTTATTATTATCCCCTACTTATTATTTATTTTTTAATTAAGATTCTGTATTTTGCTTTGCATTCTTGAAATTTGTTAGTCCTTTACGTGATGCCATCGCTAACAATATACATTATACAAATTAACCAAACCCTTACTTTTCAGAATTTCGATTAACAATTTTTTTGACTTTATAGACTAAATAATACGGTAGTAAAAATCGTTTTGAGAGCCGGACTGCGACCACTCCGGGAAAGGGCGTTGTGGGCCTAGTTCCTTATGAACTTTTCATTGAAAAACATAAACCATTGCTCTGTTCTGTGTCTGACAAACTGTTGTGTATAGTTCAATATTACGGGTTTATAATATGCAGTAGTGGTACGATCGTATATAATTTATATATACCGTACGTGATTAGCTGAGATGATCTGAACACTGCGAAACCGTGGTTTGGAGATGTCTTCGCCAAGTAGTTACAGAAAACAGTACAGGTTGGCTGTATTTGCTGGGGTATTTAGTCAAAATATTAACATTTCAAAAATGTAGGAGGCGTATTTAGGCGGTTTTAAAATTCATCCTGCCAGCGATGAATTTTAAATCCGCCTAAAACTACGTCCAGCTTATTTGTAATCAACTTTAAACTGAAAATAGTATCATAACTTTTATTCCATTTCATTGAAGTAAGCTTCAAAACTATGTTAAAATTATTATTTAGGAGAGAATTTGAGTAAATGTGAAAATACTCAAACCGCTGAAAGTTGCACTCACACGTTTTTTTTTAAACAAACTGAAACTTTGGAAATCCGCCTTTTAAAAGATCGAGTATCCAAAGCTCGAGTGTCGAGGCAGTACCGATCTGTTGGTTCTCGTTCGTATATATAGCTGCTGTCACAGCATTATTAACAGTTGTGCCTGGATTCTTTGATATGCATTAATGTCACCAAGCAGGTGCATTCCCGTAACCGAGTGTGTAGTGTTTGTTTACTGCGTGCGAGTGTAATTTATTTCAGCTTGTGAGTATTTTCACATTTATCCAAGTTTTTTTTAAAAGTATACTTTAAAGAATCGTATAAATAGTACCTGTTTTCACAGTTTATAGTTAGAATTTGCAAATACATTTATAACCTATAGTTTTAGGCAGTTTTAAAAAAATCATTGCTAGCAGGAAACTTCACTCACTCCCAGCTTTTACTGCAACAAGCTGTATAAGAAATCCGCTTTTATGGACAAACTCTACTAAAAGACGAACATGTAGGCCTATAATAAATAACTTAAAATAATACTAATTTCCAGAAGCCTGATGTTGTGATAGTCATTATAACAATTTTTTTTAGTGAATAACAACGTTCAAACCTATAACTGATACAATCTTTCTTGAAGTGCACACAATCATGTAGGCCCTGAACTTAATACTATTGTAAAGTATACAAAATGAAATCGACGACTGTGGGCAAACGTGGTATTTCTTTTCTCTTCTAATTCCCCTCATTCCAAATCTGTTTTACTTTTAGTTTCGCGTACACCACCCTATACATATATCTATTGTTTTAACTCTATGGTGGTATCACGGGTTTGGTCTGTGAGAGTTGAACTTTTTTCTCTCTCTCGTCTGATCCATTCAACTTGTTTCACTGCCCCCCTCCCCGCTCTTCTCTCCTATGTTTTATTTGATGTGGTGGTAAATGTATATATATATACAACCCTACTCCCCCCACCCCCACCGCCCAAAAAGAAGCTCACTTTGTATAGATTAGCCTTTAACGCGTATCGCGGCTTGCATTTTTTAAACTACACTGTATAGTTAGTTATAAAGTGATGTTTTTTTTCTACTTTTTAATACAGAGTTGTTTTTAATTGGTTATGTATAAGGGATAGGGTAATCCGTAATGTGTAACTGTTTTGTGACAGTGTTGTTGAGTGTTGGATTTACTAAGTAGGCCTACTGTGATTAGTGTTTTTTTTAGTCTTACAAAACGGATTGAAAGATATTGATAATTTCATTTTAAAACTATATTTTATACAGTATTCTTAGTTTTTTTTAGTCAACCTTAGATCAGAGTACTACCACGAATTTCTTTTTTTTGGTTATGTGTAATATTATATTGACAATAACACCGTCACTGTGATTTTATTACTAATTTGAGCGTGTTTAATTTAAGAAGTAGCACTGAACAGCGTAGCACGAGCTGTCACATGTTGCTTACGAAAGTGGTATACTGATTATATAGCCTAATATTCAGGATTGATGAAAATTACAAAAAAAAAATGTATATGTAATAATTGTATTTTGTATAACGGCATATATAAATAACGCTTATGAAATGTGTTATTTCAGTCAAAAATCATTTAACATTTTGTTCCGAGGTGTAAAAATAAAATAATTTAAAACTAGTTTGATTAAAGCACGCCGTTTAAAAATATTACGAAGTTTGGACGTTTTAAGTGTAAAATAATTGTACTCTTTTCGACCTATTATCGATTCAAAGTTTCAAAGAAAATCACAGCACAAGAACTTTAATGTTGAAGAACCCTGTTAAATACCTGTTATTAAAATATCACAAAACATTAAACGCGGAGCTGTGTATAGTTTGTCTGTTGAGTGTGTAAAAGCTTGTTGAAAGTTTACATACAATTTTCAAATTAGTAAATACACCACGCATAACACACAGAGTTATTTCAAAGGGCTTTCAAACCAAAAGGGAATTATTAACTGCAAAATGCAATTACGAACTTTTAATGTAATTAACCCATGAAAAAGGTATCGAGTATTTTAGCATGTATATATTTGTTCAGTTTCAATATAAAAGCTTTAATGGAACAGCATTTTAATGATGCTTTCAAAAACAGTAGCGTTTCAAAGAGTTACAATAAACCAAAAAGAATCTGTTTTAAAATACGAATGACATTGCTGTTGAATATCAAAATATAATCTGTCCTAGTATCAACTTACTGTGATGAAGCGAGTAATTCGATTCCGTTATCCATCTCCTCCTCTCATTGTAATTCTTATGGGTCATCATCCTTAGAATGTATTGTTTCATGTTGAATCTGAGGTCCTCTTGCAGGAGGGGAAAGATAGTCCGGGTCAATACTTCACCACATTAAACTTTCTCTTCACTCTGAAGAAAACCTTTGGGCAGGGTTTACACCTTAATCGTGTGTTGAACAAAGACAAGTTTTACGAATAATGTTTACGTGCAAAAGACCACCCCTGATTAATAGATGAGTAATTCGTATACAGTGGAACGTGTTATAAATATAGCCGTTATGGGAGAATCACGAGAAAACAGTAGTCTTGTTATGATGTAATGAAGTTGACTTATTTTATCAAAACTGAAGGGTGTATACGTAACTGGTTAGAATTATTTAGTTGTGTAATTTAAAATATACAGATGTTTTCCAGTTTCTTTCATTTTCTACTGATCTTTTTGTTTGTTTGTTTTCTGCTTTGTTTTATTGCAGCCTGTAAAGTCACAGTAAACGTTCTGTGCTGAATTCCTGATCAACATAATTTGTTAATTTCTAGTCTAAAAATATATGTGACCCACCCAGTTCCGAAAATTCAGCACTTAGAAGTTGGAACTTTTACGAATAGTAACATACACGCTCTTTGATTGATATTAAGCATTTTCTTTCTATTCACATTGAATTTTGTTCATTGAAGCAAATCCCCGTTCCTTCCTAAATGAAGGTAAATGACCTTCTCAGGCGTCTTTTTCATCTGGTACAGCACAGACAGAAGTGTGGTGACTCTGAGCAGGTAGAAAGAAAAAGATAAATCAATCTTAACACCCCCCCCCTCCCGCACATGCCAGGGGAAAGGGGGAGATGAGCAGGAGGGAGGGATGATGAAAGATGCTGGATTTGTAAGAGATAGCGACGGGTCATTTTTTACGTGGGGATTTCTAGGAATGTGACGAGCGGGTAGGAAGCGGTCCTATTGGTTTATTATATCCATTAATATATATATCTGTGGATTATTGAGAATTACAATGATAGTTTTTTTTTAACGGTTTTAGGTTGAGGCGGTTAGTTTTATGCACTGTATACTTGTACCGTATAAGTTTTTGTAAAACTTCATTACAAACTTTCGGAGCACCAGCAAGAATTTAGGCCTAGTCTGACAGTTGAGGATCCACTTTTTATTTATTTATTTATTTTATCAAAATTATTATTATTTGTCGGCAGTTCGCGATTAATATAATTTCAAGACATGAAGTATCGTATCATAATTATATAGGCCTAAGCGAAGTCAGAACAATTCCAACCATATGTTATCAAATGTGATATTGTGTAAATTAATTTTGATATCCAATAAGTATTTTAATTTTTAAGCAAAACAAGTGCAATCAAAATGAAAATCTCCACCACCAGAAGAAGAATTGTTTATTTGGATGTTCGTCTTTACTCTGTTTTAATTCCGTCTTTCAATAGTATGTGCTAAACAAGAAAGTAATTGACAAAAACGAATCAAAAGATTTATTACGGTATATTAGTACTGAACTACGGATATATTTGAATGTTTTATGAGTGATTGAAAGGTATCACAGCAGTCAATACAAAAATAGGCTTGAAACAGTAATAATTACGAAGTTTCAAACTTTATCTTTTCTCTTTTGTCATCACATTGCAGAAAGCCTTGAGAACCAAACGTGTACTTTGATACTTTCCCCCTGTAGATAGATTTGAGAAATGATGATTCCTAACAACAGCGTCCAATCATTCCTTTTCTCTCTCCGATCAAGTATTGATGACAATACATTCATTACACGTTCAACACATCATGTAGGGTTGGGTTCTTGGGTATAAGCTTGAGCGATTGGTCAGATTCTAATAATCGATTATTTGAACTTCCGAGTATTATTCCGAATTTCCCTAGTTGTTCTGATTTTTTTTTTCGAAGAAAAACGTGCTCAGAAAAACTTTTAATCAGCAATTTTAGCCTTTGAGTTTGAATAGAACATCGTAGAAAGACAATTCAGGCGTCAGTCGTTGTAATCCTGAAAACAAGATCTTTCAAACGCATGGTAACATGACAGGTTTCATCTTTCACAGCATAATCGAGTATTTTGTGATAATGGATTTTCCGATTAATCGATTACCAGAAAATTAATCCATTTAATCGAATAATTGAGTTAATCGTCCAAGCCTAGTTGGATAATGGGTAGTTTATTCACTATTTTCATATACATACGGTAGGGATTATAGGCTATAATAATATAGGCCTAATTATACAGAGCATTTGACTCAATGGCGATACGTTTGAGTGTTTGGTGCCTACTGCCTACCAATAACTGAATAGGCCTCGAAAGCAAATAAACACTTTGAAATAATTTTAAAATATTGGTCGTTCGTTGTTTCAAAAGTGTTTAAGATAAGTTATTAAAATATTGAAAGCAACTCGTTTTTCAGTGAACATAATAGAAATTGGCGAAGCTAACACAGTAACGCTTAGGTCTAAGGTGAAATATCCTCACTCTTCTGTAAAATATAGTTTCACCTTCCGCTTTTGTAGGTTACTGTAGAGTTTAATATCTCATCATGTATTGCTTTATTAATATTCATTTCCAAGAAAAACACGACACTGCGCGTAGTCCAGCGAATCGCTTGTTCATACCAACCTGATTATAACACTTCCACGACACAGCAGAAGTCATTTCTATAGCTTGCAACACCTAAAGGAGGTATATTTTCCCCATACTTATTAAAACAAATGCCCGTAAATTCCCCAATGGTTTTTAATGAATGTAGTGATTTGTGCTCAGTTGTTTGTGAAGGTGGTATAAGAAAGATGATTCTCTCTCTCTCCCTTCCAAACGGAGTGGAAGAGCATGAACAGGGGGTGGGGACGGGGAGGTGGGGTGAATGCGACTGTCTCTGCATGCTAATGAGAGGCCCAGTCTTACGTGAGGGAAAGGAGGGGGGAGGGAGGGGTAGGAACGGAACGCAGGGGGGTATGTGAATGTTTGGAACCGGGATCAGGTTTTTGCCGCTTCTTATAAATTGGTGATGGAAATTAACGTGCGGGAAATTCTCATATTACGTTGAATTGGATAAGGGGGAATTTAGAAAGTCATTGCAATTATAGCTTAAGTGAGGTTTGTAACTTTGTATGAAGAGTCTCTTATTATACATGTACGAAAATAATTATTTGTATCGGTATTTTATTTATTAGGCTGTTTATTTGATTATTAATATATTTATATTATTATTACCCCGAAGTGGTCTGTGGAAATTTGTTTAAGCAAATATTTGCGAAGTAAGTAGAGTTGAGCACCACTTTTCTTCAGATGTTACATTCTAAAACAATTTATGTATAAAGTAGGGCCTATAATAATTTTCCTCATCCTGTGTGGTACAGTAACGCGAGTACGCGACCAGAAATGTTTTGAAGGAAAAAAGTGTTTTGCTACAAAGAAAGTTGTGAATTAAGATAACTACAAGCTCTGTGGGATTTCCAGCAGAAAGCTGATATTTTTAAACTTAGCTGTAACGCAAAATAATAAGCATTACGGTACATTATAATGACATCTTCTATCCCTAGCATCATCTTTTATTTACATTGACGAACGAAGTTGGCGCATCATCCTTGGAAAGCAGTTTAAAACAGTTTATTAGGGACTGTTATCTTTATCTTAGCCTGTCCGAGTCCTTCCAACTTTGTGGCATCGTTCACTACTCCTTATCTATTCCAATGAAGCTCTGCTGTAATAATACAACCATTCAAAACTTATCTTTCAAGTAATTATTTATCTTTCGTCTATGTCCAGGAAAATCCGACTCAAATATAATGAATGCATTTAGAAGTGGGCAGATTGAAGGTAGGATTGACAAGAAAGAAATAGTGAAGTGTCTGAAAGTCACAATGACGATTTTAAAATTAGCCAAAATATAAATCAATAATAGAATTGATTCTTAGTTGTCCATTATTTTGCGATTTTTGTAGATTTTTCTGAATAATAATAGTAAATACGAAAAAAGATGATTATAATAAGTTTCGAATAGATTATCTCAGATATATTATTCAAGGACCGTGGTCCGTGATACCGTCGTAATCTTGAAAACTAGAGCTTTCCAAGAAGGTGCAAAATACGGTAACATTCGTGTTTACAAATCGAATTTGAATATTTTGAAAGTATGATAATCGAGTACAGAACGATTATTGGGATGAAGTCGGTTTTAAAATCAAGCAACTCAGTACCATACGTCCATGCGTCATACGTTTGTAGGCGAACTAATAATACACTACCTTATGGAAATTACTTTGAATATTTATGAAGTGAAACTACAAACTTGCTTGTTTTTAGTTGAGATCAATCATCATAAAATATTATTCCTAGAAGCTAAAACAAAAAGTGCCGGTAGACTACCGGTAGTCAAATGTAAATTATTGATCAAAATATATTTTTTACATCTTGGCTTTACTAAGGAACGAAATGTTGCACGATCTTTCCATCGGTCATCTCCTATCGCGAAGCCTATAAATAAGCTGCCAACGTCGTGATGTTCAATTAGGCCTACTGCCTACATATAATATATGTTTTAAAATTTTGACATCATTACTCAGTAGGCACCAGTGACCAGTAGTCGGCATATTTTACATTTCATCTAAATTACTCCGTATTAGTTTACCATTGGACCTGCCTTGGTCTATAATCTCTGTATACTCTCCGTCGTGAGCAGTCATTATGCTCAGTACTATTTGTCCACCGTGCTTGCATTGATTATCAGTGGAGTGGACGGTCCTTTCCCCCTCCTCTCAGTAAAACTCGGAACAGAATCCTAATTAAGCGACAGCTTGTTTCCGTTACTTACTTCGTTCGCGACTTTGCAGAGGTATGGACGAAGGATATTGCCATAGACGTGGTTAATGTTATTATGCTCTTTCAGATAAGATAGTAGATGATGACGCAAGGGTATAAAGAATATGTTTTGATAAGGATTTAACTATATTTATCGGTTTATTGCAATTCTAAGACGACTTAATAGCTTAGGTTAGGTATTTTTAAACAGCGTAAATAAACTAGTTCACAGTATGTTTAAACACACTACCGTAGCGTGGCTGAATCGTTTTATTTCTTATTTACTATTATCCAAATTAAACATTTGAAAACTACCATTGATAGTATACCGTAATTATGTATAAATATATGGCACATCATATCATATGATTTTGTAAGGTAATGGAAACCTTCATCAATAACACTGAAACGATTGATAACTGCGTGCGCGTACACTGATACTATACTGCACAACATAATTCCATGAAAATACCGGCTGACCAATGACATTGCCACAATGCCTTATAAAATATTCGCCATAAACAACTTTAAGCTGCTTAAAAGAAACCTCCTTATTTCTCCGAAGATGAGCAACATCATTTTTATCAACTGAGATGAACCCGATATCCATCCTGCACTGAAAAAAGTAAAATTAATTGATGTCTAGCTAGAGTGGTGCATTTTTCATTGTCCGAATGCTAACTTTAAAAAATTCCTCCTGACTCTCTGATGCATAGGGGGGGGGGAGGGGGGTGTCTAGCTACACAGGTGTGCGTGCCTCGAATAATTCATATAACCTCCCCTCATGGCTTCTATATTTCATGGATGGTTGGCGAAGATACAGTTGCAAAGTAGATGATGGAGTACAATATGCAATAGATTGCTACGATCATTACTAAATCATTTGAATGGATTTTAACTTTTAAGGCTATTCATACATTCCTGGATTATTATGGACGTATTAATAATATAGAAAAACCATTGTGTTTATTTTATTACTGTCAGTGGCGCACGATATTTTATTGTTTGAAAAAGATAGGCATAGGCTTATATATATAATTATATATATACGCAATACGCTAATCGATTTAAGTTTGAAAACCACTATTGTTGACAAATTATTGCAATGCATAAAGTGGACTAATCACGTATATAAATAACTATACGGTATGCAGGTGTAATACTATAAACCCTAATGCTGTTTTTAAAGTTGTTTTCTTTAAAAATTCTTTTTCCAGAAATAAGGCTATATTGTGAAACAAACTTCTTGTAACAAGTCGAAAATTTGTGTAAATTATAGTGTGATTTTTAAAGGATTACCAGAGGTGATATTTGTGTGTAATCGTGTACTTTTCGTGTTTGAAATAACAGCTGTTCTGAACAGAAAATACGACAGATGGCCATATAGGCCCTAAACGATACTGGGGCACATTTACGATGTATAAGTACCGCAGTTTTCAATGATAGTCAAATCTTTGTTTTACTTTTAAAATTTAAAATGTGCCAGAATAGATTTAAGCTTTTAAGGTTTAAATCCATTTGAGATTTAAATTAGAGTACGAGTACTACGAGAGGAGGTGTTAAAATAATTATATGAGATTATAATTATGAGTGTTTCTACATGTTTTGTGATTAAAGTTTGTTATTAAATACGATTCATTTAGTATTCTTTATGATACACAGTGCAAATCAATATCATTTAATCTTATCCTCGTATCAACAAAAACGTCAAATCAATTCAACGCCTAATTCTCCTCTAAAAGTAACAACAACCTCAGGAAAAATATTTTTCAAAAACTAATTTTTCTCTTACTTTTGTTTTGTGTGTCGTTCCCCCTCATTCCAAATGACTTTATGATCACGCAGATGTTGAAAACTTTCCCCCTTCAAATAGATCTCCATGAAAAAGTTTCGCAAATCGTCCCA
>JAQFYR010000717.1:0-11766 GCA_034694985.1 Campodea silvestrii
TATATTTTATTTTTAACGGAAAGACAGCAGTTATAGGATTTCGCAATGAGGGAGTGCTGACATGAGAATTATGTTACCAGACAAATAAAATATCAAAATATCACATAGCTTCGAAGGTACAAATACAATAATATAATTCAAAGAGTTGGTTATGTTTGTTACATAATTCTGTACTTTACGGTGTATGTTCCAAAATAGAACTATTCAATAAACATGAATTTGGCGCCTGCAAAGTATTTCGAAGTTAAATAATATTTTACATGAGTTAAGAAAAATGTTAATGACGAATAAACAAATTAAGTATATTGTCATTGTTATAATAATATTATAACAATGGGAATAAAATGAATGATCATTACTTTAAACAAAATTGCAAGGCATAGAACAGCAACCTTCTCCGTATTTGTGTTGTTAGTTGTTAAAATCAAACACAGGGATAGGAAGGGGTGGCTTCGCTCGGAGGTAGGACAAAACTTTGCCCTTTGCAAGTTTCCACCAACGACCAACCAGAAGCTAACAATTTACGAGTATTTTCATTATTAAATACTACAGTACCAATTATTATAATTTTTCGATGAATTTTGATAAATGGTTAAATTAACTACTACTATTTATAAACGAAAATTCAGAAAATCTTTCGAAGGCTACATTTTCAATATCATCCTCATTATAAAATACGTTTCAAGATAAATAAAGATAGGACGTTTGATGTTAAGAAGTATAACATTTAATTGATTGTAATTATAAAAGAAACGCGTACAATCTGCAAAGGAGAGAAGTAAATAATAATTATTATTTATATAATTACGACGTGCGTTCTCAGTTCTCAGTTCTCCATAATAATATAGCACTGTCTTAATGTTATTTTTGAAATAATGTATGTTACGCGTCTATTTTTAACTACTTGTATGCATTAATTTTGACTGTATGAATGTTTTCTTATTAGTTCAGTATATTTTATCGTGAAAACAATTACAGTTCAGCCTTGTACGATCACAGCGAACCTTTATTTAAATCTACCAACACTTTGCCACTATATAAATTAATTGAATACAAACTTCGGAACTTGTGTATAGACTAATCAATTCTATTTCTATAAGTAATTGTGTGCAACCAAATTATGTGAACGAAATACACAATATTAACACACGTGCAGCAGCAAACCTTCTTTTTCTTAGAAGAAGGCTAACTAAAACAATGCAATCATTCATCGATCAAGGTATAGGGAACTGTAATATATTAACTCCAAGCATTCGTAATATATTCAAGCACTGTAGCACAATTCAAAAGTACATTATTATCACTTCACCATCTTCGGAAATATTTACATAACAATTATTAGGATTTGTCATGCAGGTTGGTGTAAGCAATATACACGAGTTTTCTCTCATTCATGTCTTACCATAGTATCTGCTACATTAAATTAGAGAACTTGTCAGGTGGTCAAGGTAGCTAGTTTTAGACTAACTTGTGAACCATTTGCCACACAATTTTTTTTAATGATAACAATGGCCACAAATTATATCAGAATGATAAATAAACTTCTCTAGTATTACTGTTATTTATTCATGAACATTATAACCCTTAACCCCTCATATGAACTACTTTATCCTAAGAAGATAAATATATTTATTGAAAATTGATCATTCTTCATACAATGGAATATATTCCGCTAAGGAATTATAACAGCTGTCGAACTATTGGTAATAATAGTGTAAGAAAATTATTGATATAATCATTGTACGATAATGAAAACAATGAAATTTGTTCAATACGCACGTTGTATCAAAGCTATTTAACAATGGAAAAATAATATTGGCATGATAATTATGTGATATATTGAAGTTTGGATGTAATTATTGTATCATAAATCTGGACACTTGAAAACAATATAAGATTCTACGCAGTTTATATCCAACTACGTATCTACACAGAAGTGCATGAAAACAGTGATTATAAATTGTGAAAATGAACAGTATTACTCTATGGTGCCGGCCACGTTAATAGATAATAATTCACAAGCTTCAATTACTTTCAACACAATAAATGAAACTGTAAAAATGTGCAATATTTGCACAATAAGAAACAGTTTTACAAACTTTGTTTATGAGAATCTCCATTTAGAAACGTTAAAGTATTATCACATTCATTTTGGAAAAGGGAAACATAAGCATCTAGTTGTAATGGTACAAACTATATATGTATACATAAATATGGAAATACGATTCCAAGTGAAACATTGTATCGCTTGAGAAACACATAAATCATAATACGTTATCAACGAGATACATTTCATTTGTCAAGGGATAAAGTGACGTAATTAATGACATTGAGTGAATCCATAATAATTCAATAATAAATAAACTCAATATCAAAAGACATACGCAATAACTACTGCTGAGATTTGAGATGTGAAATAATCTATTTCTTCGTAGTATCATGCAATACATTGCAAAGGTATGAATCTGAATGTGAAAATGAATATTTTTTCACATGTAACAATTTTTGAAGTTTAAAGCAACTGATCTGTTTAAATCAGTAGATCCGAGTATAGTATCAGAATATGAAGAAAGATTCATTATTAGTAGTTTTTGCAATAGTGTTTTGCGTTTTTGTAGACTTAGTTGTAACATTAACAGCAATTACATGTACTTCACGAGATAATCTACTGGTTCTTCAAAGAGGTAGAGGTATATCATATTATACTGAAAATATGTCACTACCGTGTCAAATAGAAAAGTGTTCTGAAACAAGATTGAAACCGTTAAAATTAGATAATATTGATTTAAATGGTCAACACATTAATGTTTACGTTCATTTTATTAAGCGGCCCATTTTTTCTTCTGACAGTTGTGGCAACAAGAACGTGTTCGTCCAATGGTTAGTAAATTGTGACGTGGCTCGTGTTCTGAATTTCACATTTACCACAAAACGATTTGACCGTAAGAAAATGAAAGAATATTTCCTGAGTAATTTAACTGTTGATGAAAAAAGTGAATACTTCTTTGGATTCGGTTTTCTATCTAATGCAGTGTTAAAATACAAAGATTTCACAAGACCATATATTTCCGAAGGCATTCGATATGTTACTAGGTCACCGAAAAACATTTTCCAATGGTACAATTTTGCAGTACCTCTTACACTAAACTCATGGATATTTGTTGCTTCGTGCGCTTTATTGATGGCAGCTGTATGTTGTATCTTCATAAAATGGCGCACTCAGAAAGAGAAATATCAAATGAAATCGCAGTATAGCTATTTCATAAATTTTACAGGAACATTTATGCGATATATGATATCACAATGTGAAAACAGTGCGAAAAAATTCCCATCAAGGTACATACTCGGTGCTTGGCTCTGTTTTGTAATTATTATTTCAACAGCATATAATTCAAAATTATATTCCTTTTTAACAGTACCAGCTAGGGAATTATTCCCAGATAGTTTCTGCAAGCTTATGATAGACGAAAGATTTCAAGTAGCTATTCAAAGCTATTTTAGTGATTTATTCGAGGTAGAATTGAAATCATGTCAATACGAGGATCACATTAATCGAAATGTGATTAAAAGTAAAGTAGTTTTGTTAGGCGATCCTCCGCATGACTGCTTGGTTAGTATTTTGAATGGAAAAACTGTGGCCTGTTTTTTATTTGAAAATTACGTGGTTGATGTTTGCAATGAGATGTTTTTCGAAAACTGTTATGTTAAAAGAAAGTTTGAATTTTCCAAAGAACGTATAGCGCAGGTGCATTGGTCACTGGTGTTTCCCAAAAACACAGCTTATTCATCATATGCTGACAAAGTTATACAACTATTATTTGAAAGCGGGTTATTGTTGAAATATATGGAAAAAGACCGACAGCTGGATGGGAGAATGAATTATCTGAATAATACTATTCAGAAATTCGATCCGAGGAACACAGCTTCGGAGTTTGAATCAGATGTGTCAGTACATGTTTTCAACGTTTATCAACTACGAGGCATATTTTATTTATTTGCAACAGGAATAATCGCATCTCTTTGTGCAATTTTCTGTGAATATATTGTATGTAATATTCATTTCTAGAAAGGGATATTTTATTCGTAGGGATGTGCAACATGCACCAAACATAGCTCTAAAACATGCCTACTGAATATTAGATGATTAATTAAAAGTGAATGAACTAAATAGTCTTTTATTAATTTTAATCCCCATTCATAAATCATCTTAATTTAATTTTTGTTTTGTATTTATCTTTTTACCAGACAATCGAATCAGTGATGAATAGCAGTGTTTTTGGTGTCCACAGTGTGAACTTTATATTTTAAAAGAATCGCAATTGGTTATAAAAATGTGAAATGACCGTTTATTCGATACAGGAGCATCAATCAATTACTGTATCAATTTCAATGACAAACTTAATTGTTATTTCTGGATACAAACTGATATCATTAATTCTAATTATTTATGAGGCACATCAATTTGTTTGAAGGAAGAAACGTTCTGTCAGATAATTTTATTGTAAGTATTAAGTTGAAATACGTTATGAACATTTCAAATTAACAATATTTTCGTCAGATGATCTTATTCGAAAACCATTCATTTTTTAATATTATCTGAAAACACAAAGTGAATCTCGAATCAACGTCACTTTTAGTAGTAGAACTGGAGGTTTTGTGGGCGATCGACCAAAAAAGTAGTGAAACCCGTAATGATGAACTTGCCGTTTGCTATTTTAGTGAAAAAATAAAAAAAAATACACAGTTTTAATGCGATTTTTTTAAAACAGGACCGAAGAATAGCGAGAAAATGGTGTTTCAGAATTGCTCGAGCGTAGTGAGTGCGAAATGTTTATATTTGTAGTCGAAAATGTGCAATTTTCAAGCTATTTTCAAGGATTTTTTGATAAAATTTCTCATTTTTCTATCTCTCATTTTCTCTTTTCCTTCTTATTTTTTCTTTAAAAATTTCTGAAGAGGGGGGGAGGTTCCAACCCCCAAACCCCCCTTGCCTACGCCACATTTCCTGGATTATCAGTGACCAAAAAATTTACCTCACTTTCAAAGTAATTTGAGACATGGGAACATCATATAGTGGTTTTCTGGGAGGTGCAACTCTGAACTGTACATTTTCTTCACACATATTCAATTTCAGTCCATTCAAAAACGTGGATGTACATATTAAACATTTGTGTATATCTTGTGTTGCCTGCATAGCTGCAAGTGTTGTTGTTCTTCATAGATATCTGCCAATGCTGCCAATGCAATTTTAATTGCAAACGTTTTATAGATTTAAACCAAATATTTTCTCCAGTGAAACAGAAACCTATGTAACATATTTGAATATGTGTAATAGAAAATACGATAATAAAATTGTCCAATTGCCATATTGATGTATTCTGTCTTCCTCTGACGCAACTCGTAATAAGACTAATTCGACAAACTATATATTAGTCGGAGTTTAAGGAAGAGCTGAAAATACTCTGGAAAAATGCACATGCCTATTTACAATGGCGTTAGCTGAATATCATCATGAAATCAATATACCTTAATACAAATGTAGGGAATAATTAGTATCAATCTCTCAATTATTCCCATGTGTTTCCAAACCTTCTAACACAGATTCTAACACATTCTAATGTACAAAAATATCTTGGATATTGCCCGAGTATAACTGATAACAATTTCAATGTTTATAATAATATTTAGATGGATTCCT
Organism: Campodea silvestrii; assembly: GCA_034694985.1. Lineage (NCBI taxonomy): Eukaryota > Metazoa > Arthropoda > Diplura > Rhabdura > Campodeidae > Campodea > Campodea silvestrii. Next base: position 5,699 of record JAQFYR010000717.1, read on the forward strand.
AAAGTTTATATCATATTAAAAGAATATTACAATAATGTGATATGTGTGTACTCTATTCCTTGAATAATAGCTATAGCTACAGGTACAATTTGTCCCAAAAATGACATTACTTACTAGTTGCTGTAAACATACAGTGAGTATAGTTATATGTTTTCCTTAAATCTATTTTAATAACATACATCATTATAACTTACAGGCTTAAATGACCTTAAATACTTAGCTCCATGTAAACCAATATTTTTGATATTTTTACAGCAGTTTGTTACTTTACATAAAACAAGTCAATATATGTAACATAAAAACTAAAAATAAATCCAATCGCCAAGACACCGAAAGGTAAATGCATCATTTCCATTGATAAAGGTGGATGTTCAACATGCAACCTCTGTCTATGCTTGATGCGTAGTTGCATGTATTCTTGTTTGTCATAGAAATCTGGTAACCCTGCTGATACAATTCTAAATACAAAAGTATTTACGGGTTCATATAAAATATTTTCATCTAAGAATCCCAGACCAGTATATCTAGTTTCAAGATGACTCTTAGGCAATAGTACATTTTTCCAGTTTAAAGATTCGCGAATTTTAATGATGTCAGCGGCACTTACCAAATAAACAACATCAGCGTATAATTGGTTGTTTTCAGGTGGCCATGGAATTAAGTGGTTATCAAAATGGCAAGAACATGACGAGTGGCAATGATCCTTATGTATATTTTCTAAGCTGTATCCCATGAATTTAAGATACGGAATGATATTAGATCCATCTTTGAAATTAAAGCTCCATTGAATTCCATGTTCATCTAAATCTCTTAAAGTTGTTGGTACATACTGAAGTTCAGGTTTTACCAGAAAATGTAAAATATTATTCTTCCAACAGAGGCACTGTTGATTATCAGAAATTAAACTAAAGATATGCCGATGAAAAAGTGTTCAAGATAAGTTGTGACATTCAGATAAGTTGATTGTCCAAACGCAATTTCTACAATTTCGTTGTATTTCAAATCTTTTAGTATAAAGTTGAACCTTGAGAAATAAACAGCCGCTGTAATTACTAGGAAATGAGTAATCCAAACTTGTAATGAAAAAACTTTCAAAATGGCGTTCCATCTGTGTGTCATTTTTGGTTCTGGCATGTAAAATGTTATTACCTCTGTTTTTACATATGCTGAAAATCTAAACGATGAACTATAATATTTAGAAATCTCGGCATTTGGAAATAATGTAAATTTCCAATGTTGCTGGCTATCTCCAATACCAATGTTACATTGAAAGTTTGATTTTAAGTCATTCACAATATTTGACCACACATAGTCATTTTTAGAAACAAATACAAACTCAATGTGTAAGTTTGAACCAATCAACATACTTTTATTGTATTGAGGAAACGGATCTGACGTAAATTTACATGAGTCCAAGAATCCTTGTTCGCTGCCAGAGCACAATTGCTGTGGTACACACTTGTAACAATTTGCTCTGTAGGTTACACTGCTGCTATTTGAATCAGGCATTACGTATATAACATTCAGTTTGCCTGTATTCGCAAGTTTACCAGCTTCTAACCGAACAATGTATCTTGGTATGCCTATCGAGTATAACAATTCAAAACCCAGCCAGCATTTAGAAAAACTGAAGATGGCTTGATTAAGTAGTGTACTCTTCGAGAAGTAAAAAATAAACACATTACACTTCTCATAATTTACCCTAACCGTTGATTGAATCGAACATGTTTGATACTCTACGTTCATGTATGGAATGAAACGAGTGTTCAATGCATATTTGAAGGGCTGAATTTTAATACTCATTAATCTGTTGTCTGTGACAATATAATATGCACAATCGGAATAATATTTCTCACTTAATTCAGTTAGGAAATTCCCAAATGCTGAATTTCCGAGGTGGACACTATTTGTATTAAGAAATGAAGAGACCTTGTAGAGATAGGACATAAATACAAGCGCAATAATACTACACTTCTTCATTTCGCTTCTCGTCCGAATGCGGATTTTTGTGATCTGGGATGTACAATGCAATAAACTCGCTACATTCATGTCATTATGTTTATATTAAGATTTTAAATTATTGGTTATTTCATCAGTAAAAAAAATCCATTAGGAAATCAAACAAATAAACATTTTTAACTGTAATAGGAATGACAGCTGTTGTGATGGGAACCTTCAGCAAATGCAGTGCTGTTGGTGTAAGTAATTTATGACTATCAAATAGAAAAGGTTATGATGGGAGAAATCTTCTAATGAATAACATTTTTGATAATTAAAATGCTTTTATTAATTTCAAAATATGCAAATATATTTGTATGTCAAATTTTAATCACCATCTAAATATTATCAGTTATAAATATTCTTGCTACAACAAACCCAATATTTCATTCCCTTTTTCAAAATTCCTTCAACGAGTAACGAAGTATTGTATTTTGCGTATGATCTTAATGCATTTCTCTACAAAAATCAATACAAATCGGGAATAATGATTTGATTTAATCAGTTAAAAAATTATTTACAAAAATAGGTCCATTAAATTAATTTTGTGTACCCTCAACGTCCCAACTACAGTAAAATTCTTTTGTATTGTGTATTAATATTATACAGAAAATATATTCAGATATTCCTGCTGCTTACCGTTTCCTTATTTTAAATTCGATTACAAACTTTCGCTGATGCTAAATTAATATTGTTAACCAATCAAATAAAAGGGTTTTCATTGTAGTATGGCAAAATATAAAAAGTTGTCATGTTACACAGTCAACCATTTCCTTTAATTAAACTACATAATGTATAATGTATAATTTGTAATAAGCTCCAAGAATACGACTTGATGAATTGCATGACGAACTAATGTATTCGCAAAATTATAAAATTGCTTCCTGCAAATGAAAGATTTTGAGATCAGGGCCGGCATTCATTGATTAATCTAACAACGCAAAGGGTATTTGACTAAAGTACATGGTTTGCAACTTTGAACCTTTTTTTTATCTGGCTACATGGTAGGGGGAGTTTTTACCCAATTTCATCGCCAACATTACCAAGCATTAAATTCACCGTCAGAAAGTTTCAATTTGTTAATGTAAAAATAACACAACAGGAAATAATTACTACACTTATGTTTGATGATAAATAAATACCATGAAAACAAACGACAAATAATTTATAAAAATCTAACATTCCCAAGTCATAAAAATGGAGGTTTTAAAAAGTCAATCAATCAATAAAATAATTAGCAATAATGACTGCCTTTACTAGCAATAATATTTATACGCCTATCTGATTTAACGGGAAACAGCAAAAGTGCCTTTTTGATTATTTATTTTCGCTGTTCTAAAAAGCACAATTTATTTTGTTCTGTATTTAGCCATTTTAAACTTATAGTAAGTTCACAATTTGTATTTATTTTATTATATTAATTGACATTGAATTTACCCAACAAATATTATTTTTCCTAAAATTACCATCAAACATATCTGCTTCCAAATTTTTGCGCTTTCAATATTATCACAACATGTATTTGGGATGTGTACATCATCCCTTTTGTTTGTAATACCATTTGCTTGTGCGACAATATTTTGTGAAACATAAATATGTATGTTGAACATCAATTAAAATAGGGATAACCTGTATGCATTAATAAAACTTACTTATATGCATTCAGTTCCTACACTGGAGGTAGCCATATTGCATTTACAAGCTAGACCCTAATTCATATAAATATTCCTTCTCTTCAATATTTTACAAAGCTTATTTTTTATACACACAGAAATCCTAAGAACGTTTTAGATATGAAACATTTCTTGTTTTTCTACTTTTTTACGTGAAAATATCCACGGACTAAAGAAATGGAATTTAAGGCGAGTGGTGGAGGCGATGCTACGAACAAATTCGTGATACATACGACCCTCTCTTAGCAGGGGTGCCCATCCTCCCCAAAGGCTAGTACGAGTTCCCCCCAAACAGTAAAAATACTCCCCCCCAATACATGATATGGTGTTCCGAAAAAAAAGAAAAAAAATCCCCATACTGTGCTTTTCCCCATGTGAAACATAATGCTGATATTATAACAGTTTGGAATACTGTGGTGGTTAGTCATGCAGCCCTGAAAATATTCCAAGTTCAAACTGAGCGAACACCAAATTTTTGTTCTGGGCGAAGACAGACTTCTCGCCTGATCCGATTTAATTTTCCAACAATTTTCAGGGGAAATTCCTGCTTTTCACCGTTCCATATTTTTCCTAATGATGATTGAAATTCGAAACCCACAACCACTTTTCATGTGGCAAAAACGGTTTGTGAGTATTCATAATAGGGTTAATAATACCTGAATGCTCAGGAAGAAATGTCACCAATTTGTTTACGTATTGTACTTAGTTTTTCGTGTTGGAAATGTTCTTTTAATTTATTTTTAATTTTCTTATAGATAATTGACAGGTATTTTTCATTATAAAACGAGAGGAAAGGAAATTTCTCCAATACACAACGAGATTAAGGGAAATTTTCAAACGCATTACAAAAAATCAATTCATTAAAATGTAAAAATAATCTAATAAATATAATTATATTATGACGCAGACTATATTTAATGAGATTCTTCTGTGCATACTCGAATTCAAGTATAATATTATGAAATTATTAATTTACTATGTTAGGATCTTAATGGTTGATGCAATTGTATTATGAATATTCACATCGTCAATAATTAATCATAGCAAGGATAGCAGCAGAAGGTTCACATTTTTGGATTTTTGAAATAAAGGTATCTTCAAATAGGTTGAAATTTTCTGTTGGCAGTAGTTTCAATTCAACAATAAAATAATAGAAATTTAATTTATATTTAGAAACGTACTTTTACATACAAGAAAAATCGAATTTGCAACATACAACATACATTTTTGTTAATTATCTTCTATGTAATATTATTCACAAATCCAAGCGCAGCATTTGACTAATAATATTTGACGTGAATAAATTACTAGTGGCAATATGGCATAATATTTCTGATTTTTCACTTAAACATTTAGTTATAACAAATCATTCGATGTGTTTTTTAAGCTGAAACCTATACTAGAGGAAAATCTGCATTCTTACTGTAAATGCTGTGCAGTAATTAATCCAGTAATATTTGTCATTTGTGTCACATTATCTTGTCTCGCGTTAAAATTTAAAAATTTCTAGTGTGTACAAATAAAGTCACAATGCACCATCAGAGCATCACCTGTCATTTAAGACAAATATAAGAATGTCACGGAAAAAAGTCCTGAATACATGCAGAACAACGCTAATATTATTAATTAATAAATATGGTAACTAATAGAAATGAAATAGAAAATAACCTTATACTATGGGGCAAAATAAAAGGTATTTTGTGTCTTCAAATAATAATAAAAAATGATTATCACAAAGCTGGTAACAATGCCGTATATATAGGAAAAAATTCGGAGGGGGTTCTACTCAGAAAATTTGCGAAAAAGTATACATATCGAAAAAATTTGCAATTTACAGCGCAAAATATGCAGTTTTAGTGCGGGGTTTAAGGAATTTTTCGATTTTTTTCAAAATTTTCTTATTTTTTCTTTCTTTTTTCCTCTTTCTTATTTTTTTCCATTTCGCAGCCTTGGCACGGCCTTGGCAGGTAAGCAGATAAATGAATATTTCTGAATTTACTGTAAAGAAAAATGGAATCATTCTTATACCATACGAATATCATGAAAAATGTAGCAACCAATCATGAAGAAAGAACAATGGTTTAGCTTAAACTCATTGATATAGGTTCTATATAATGAAGAACAGGCATCTCTTATACAATGAACTTTTGCGCTCAGTAACCAAACAAACCCACGAAAAGTAACAGAATTATTGGTCACAAACTCACATATAGACGTACAAAAGGTCAAAATATAAGAACGAATAAATGGAGTGTATTGAAAAATTTCTAAAGGAAACTCATTAAAAACACATTGTTTCGGAAGTCAATAATTAAAAATTAGTATGGAGATATACCTATGCGCTACTGAAGAAGACACATTCAAGTCATCAGATCTGCAAAGTCAATATATCCATAT
>JAQFYR010000718.1:0-11759 GCA_034694985.1 Campodea silvestrii
AACCGCCAATAACTGGTAAAACAGTTATTTTTGATCACAAGATGAAACCGGGTCAGTTCGGGTCCCCGGGTCACTTGGATTCCGGGTCATCGGGTCACCAGGTCAAAAATTTGTGACCCATTCCATCACAGGTAATCAGAAATTAAATTTGATAAATTAATGTTTTGGATATCATGTTAGTGGTTACACATCAAACGCCCCTCTCAAAATACCCTCGTGGTTCATGATTACTGCTTAAATCCCTACTGAAAAGGATTGTTCAAAATCACTTGTTAATCACTCCCCGACAAACACAACACACCAAAATCAAAATTTTGTCAAAGTAGTTATTTTGAAGACTTGACAAACTACAACAGTGATTCAAATTAAAAACTTAAAAATAAGTTAATTCGTCTCTTTTAGTACTACCTTTGTGAATCCGACTGTGCACTAGGAAAACGAGACTACTTTTAAAGCTTTTGTTTTCAAGATTTAATCACAGATTTATTTTTAAATATTTGCATTCAATAATTATTTATGTGTAGTGAACCTAGGTTGAAACGTTGGAATTACCTTCATCTAACGAAAGAATAATATTATAAGTAAGGCTGTGTGAAATCTTTGTAAATTAGTATCTGTAGTGTAAATATGTTATTCCTAAAAAATTACAATTTTGTACCAGTACCTTTATTTTTTACTGATAATTTATCTACAAGAAATCCACAAAAAATTGTAAAATACGGGGAGAGTAAGGAACTCGAATTTTTTTTTTTAAATCAAATCAATTAGTTGAATAAATTATATTTTCTCTTTTGTTACAATACATAACACACGTACATGAAAGGAAAAGCAATGACGAAACATAATTATGTACTTCATCGAAAAAGCTAATAAACATTATTATTATTATCATTATTAAACCAAACCTAGTGTAAAGTGCATCTTACCGGCACTTGAACGAGGTCAAACATCCATCAACAGCAGGTGATGAAATAGTTTACACTTGAAAGTGATAAGAATACAGTGATCCTCGAGATAAGTTTGAAGTTATGTTTTTTCATGATAATTATGTGTCGGTGTGAGCGATTTATTCAATTAGTTGATTATTGCCTCATTTTAAAAAAATCAATTAACTGGTTTGAATTTATTATTACAGAATAATTGTAAATTTCAAACAGGTCTATATATATAAACCTATAGCTGTCGTATTCATAGTAGTTTTGTAATAATTATCTTCCTGTGACAATCGTTGAAAAAAGGTAAAACTTTCTGAAAAAAACTTCCGTTATTTACCCAAACATATGTTCAGCATCCTTACCTCAAAAGCATCTGGAAAGGCATACTCTCCTACAAACATGATGATGACTTTCAACACCGCTAAAGCTGGGTTGTTCGTATCAGCTGCTCTGTTATCATGAAGAAGTATATGAAAAGCCAACGCAAATCCTATATACAACCAAATATATGCAAACAGGAATGTTGATATGGACCTCATTACCCGATGTATCATCACCACATACACTCCGATATATGGGAACCTGCTCATCACTCCAAGCATTTGAAAACACGAACTTAATGCCAGAGCTGCACCGAGAACCCGTGCCCAGCTCCCGGGAACTGCATCGGATACATCAATAGATGCTAGGAGTATGACGAACCAATTGAGTAAGTATTCACGACCGTTATCATCCCATCGGAAGTAACGTTTCGGACCGGCTCGGATCACTTTTAAGAGTTCAATTAGTGCCATGATTACGCAAAATACACTAAGAACCCACCTAGTCACTGTCACTGAAGTGTTCTGGATCTCCTCCAGGTTTTCCGGTTCGTCCTTGGTACCATTATGATCATATTTGTTCCCTAAGAGGGCACCATGGGCTAATATCACACGGGCTAATACTACGAATAAGAATACTAAATGTAACACTACGAGTAACCAGTAGAGGTAACGTACTTTACGCCACTTGAGGGCGAGCAGGATTTGGGCCAGGGGATGGTTGAGCATTTTTTGTCGAGCTCGATGGGATAACCCAAGGATCATCGCAATTTCAGTCGACCGTGGTGGCGCTTTGAATAACACCAAATCCAGCACAACTTTCGGTGGGGCCCCAACATCACTTGTTAAACCCGTCTTCTCACTGACGTAAACACACGCATCGAGTAAGGTCTCAGCCAACTGTGGTGACCGACTTATGGCCAACTGTAGTGCCGTACCACCTTCAGCAGTCTTATCAAGTAACGCAGGAAACAACGCTAAGAGTTGTTGCTCCATCACGGAAGGTGACTGGGGTGTTGGATCTGCGTGAGGCATCAAGCAACGTTGTCGGACTTCAAGCATCCGTTGAAGGAGGAATGACAGGCATTCACAGGAGCGGTTGCGAGCTGCTCGGACAATAATATTGCTCGGGAGGTCGCCAGGGACGCGTGGAGTTAGCACGGAAATCTGAAAGAGTAAGGTTGTTAGTAACTCTTACGATGTGAAAATCAAACTATGTTGAAAGAGCACAATGTTCAAATGGATAGCTGATGTTATTCCTCATTAAAATTTGGTGAACCTTAATATAAACTCGATCTCTATGACTCAAATATTTCCTTCAATAATGAAAGCCAAAACTAAATACTATTTGTAAATCTTCTTCCTGTATTAAGACAATCTTATAATGGTTTTTGTTGCCTACCATTTTTGGATTTTTCAATGATCATAAAATTGATCAATTCCTCTAATTAATAATAATACAACAATTTAACAGACTTTGCAGTTCAAACCATAAAGTAAGTGTGTGTGCTCTGTATAAAGTTTTTCTAGAGTTGCGACTGCTTTCGTTAATCATGAATATCATCTTATGATCTTATTAGTTCTCATTATCAAACAAAATAATACATTGTTCAATACGTGTTCAGAACAGTTTTTCCTTCTCTCATTTCATTTGATAATAATTGTTTGTGAGTCTCAGTTGACATTCTTGTCGAACAAAGCTGGTGGCAATTTTAAAAACTTATAAAATGCTGAGCAAAAAAACACTTTTGTCCAATTAAAAAAGGAGGAAGTATCGATGCAATTTTTTGCTGATTTGAAATTCCATAGTTACTAAATTTGAATCATCTCTGACGAACTTGTTTACCTGAATGTCTCCATTGGCTTGTATTTTCTGTGGTACTTCCATTGTTAAAGGCGTTCCATATTCCATAAGTACACGTAGGGCTTCAGTAGCTCCTGCACCAGCTGCATGATGAGCTGCAGTTTCACCTTTATGATCACGAATACAGGGGTCAACATCGTAATCCAGGATTAACTAGAGAGCGAAACAGATGGGAATAATTATGGGATGTGTTTCAAATTTCGGATATTTTATTTTACTTGTTTTAGATTTTGAATATGCATTTTTCTGGTAAGGGAGCTGCAAATTCCGAAATTCTGTAAATTTCGCCGTATTCGCCCATTTCGGAAATTTGTTATACTTACTCCGGTTTCTATAAATGGATAAGAATTGATAATATCTAATGTGATATTACAGTTTAGGATTTTACAGATTGTCAGATTTTCTGAAAGCTTGGAACTTTTGACATATTGTATAACACGCAATACACTTGGGAAACTATTGAAATAGATTACAGAAATCGATATTTGACCAGAAGATAAATCTACAATTCAAACTACTATCCGTTTCGCTTGTATTTCTCCATGGTTGCTACAATCAGTATATCTATACTGGTATCATTGTGCCCGTAAAATATGTCTTCCCTTTTACAAATAAGTAGCAATAAGCCAATAATATGCTGTAATTTCTATTCAAATAAGTCATTTCCAGTATCATTTTTGTAAATATAGCCCAAAGTGTGAACAAGTTCAAGTGAAACAAGCTTTACGGATGCCACGTTTTTTCACGGCCAGTGTGTAAATATTTCCCAAGCGTTATGAACTCTGACAAAAACTTTTTAATGGACCCGATGTAATCACAAAACGAATTTATTTTTATATATATAGTTATATATAATAATGTGTATTTTTTGAAACATGATAGGTTCATCTCTGAAACTTCAAATTATTTTTTTTAAAATTGGATTATTTGCATTAACTCGATATTAGTATCGACACTAGCCTCCCCCCTCCCAGCTTATGTGTGACAGTCGATTTAATATTCCATACCTTGACGCAGTCTGCTTCTTCCGGATTCCCACTTCCCGCAGCCAGATGGAGCGCAGTCTCCCCCTTGGAGTTGGTAACTGATATCGAAACACCTGTAGCAAGTATTGGCATTACTGTTGCAGCTGATCCAGTAGATGCTGCCAGTATTAAGGGGTGGTCACCATTACAACCAGTTTTATTCGCATCAGCACCATGCATCAGGAGAAGCTCGATGCATTCTGTTGCACCGGAACGACAAGCGTAGTGGAATGGGGTTTCACCCTGCGTGGAGAAATGTTAAAGGTTTAGATTTTGGATTTCGAAGTAGGTGTATCAAAGAGTTTAGTAGTCTATACAACTCGAATGTTGAGATTAAAAATGGCAAAGTTTTGCTTTTAGTGGTTTGATATCTTGGATATTTTGATCTAGTTTAGTGGGTGATCCAGGGGTCGGTATATGGGGCCGATTGACAGAAAAAGAAAGAAAAAAATACTGAAATGCTGTTAAAATAGGTTATTTTTGACAAAAAGTTAAAAGAATTTTCATTTTCATTTCACTCGCCATTGATGCTCTTTGTCATGGCAAATTTTTTTTCGCCCTAACTCCGCTTGGGCATTAATGGTCAACGACTTAGATTGTTTTTTCTTGACCCTTCATCTGGATACAAGAAAACGAACGTCAGATTTTGTACTTTCTCTTTTGATGCATCTCAAATTAAATTTTAAACTGAAAATTCAATTTTCTCGTCCATCGTATTTCTGTTGCAACATTTCCTTGAAAAATAAAGTATTTCTTAAAATTTGCATATTCTCGAAATTTCGCATTTTAAAGGTGATGGAAACTATTTGTGAAGTGGGAAACAACATAGGTGAATTAGACAAGCAGTAAGAGCGGTGGTTAATTTACCAAATTCAACTAAACAATTCATGCAATCGTATAATAAGCATGGAAGATTATATAGGTATACAGAAAATCACTTGAAAATTGTGGACATTTCTAATAAATTAAAGAAAAAACTTCAAAAGTTGTAAATTTGTTAAATGGGAAAAATATCAAAGTTGAGAGTTCGAATTAGGGTTCATTTCAGTATTATTAATTTATTATTATGATGTAGCTATCGGGCCCTTATCGATTTCATTTGAAAACTAAATTATAAAAATTAAAAAATATACCGGGAGGCCTATTTATAACTTAGATAAAGTGTTTCTGATACAAAAACATTTGTGGCTGCGGCGCGACGTAATTTTCGAAGAATGCAATATTGACACTACATTACTCGATGTATATATACTGGGAATATAATAATATATAATATGCAAATAAATCATGTTTGAACGGTGTCTAGTGCATGATGTAGGTGTTAAAAACAACTTTATTGACTTATATTGAAAGCAAATAGAAATATTGAATAACACAAAATATGCATGTTCAGTCACATTCCCTTCGCTTGCTGGAAGTGATAATTTCCTGGTTTGATAAGAAGCAATATTTTGATATTTTTTTTCCTTATTTACAATTGTAAGAGAGTTCAAAGTTTAGGAAAGATTGATATTGAAATCGAAAGAAAACAAATTTTGTGCCGAGCTGGACAGAAAATTCGGACTGTGCAGTTTGGACAACGAGCAATTTTTTTGCAGGCTGTCAAAGTCGCTTTGTTTTGTTTTCGCATTTTTTTTATACAAAAGGTAGCTGCTTTTTTCTTAGGAATCTTTTTCTTTTTTTATCGCACATAATGGGCCACTTTTCTGCTGGAAGGACAGGTCAGTATTTCTTCTGTTGTAAATACATGGGGACTAAGATCATTTTCAACTTGCAATTACTCAGCTAATGGAATTGAAGAGTTTTTGTATACAAAATGTATAAGAAAATAATGATTATTTTGTTTTCAAAAATGCATATTTACTTGTCAAAACGAAAATTTTCTTATTGTAAATAATATGGATCCGTATATATAGAAAGTGAAAAGTTACAATCTTTGGAAATTTATTCCTTATAAATATTTTTAAATTGAAGTAATCACAAACATATAAGTATATCCTCATAAAGTTAGTCTTGCAGATTATGACAGTATTTTTCTTTTTCTGATTAGATCAATTTAAAGGTACGGTACGGAAATTTTTTCCAAAGATTTAACTTTTCACATTTAAATCAATGTAAAAAATTTCATTTTGACTATAGTGAGCATGCATTTAAATAATTTCACCTCCATCAAAAATCTGATATCATTTCGTACATTTCAGTTTTTCAGATACAAAAACTGTTCAATTTCATTAACAAATAGCTGGGTAATTGCAAGTTGAAAATTAACTTAGTCCCCATGTATTTAGATGGGAGAAAACTGACATGTCCTTCCAAAAAATAAATCCACAATGACTATTGTGCAATGGTGAGCTGCATTGTCCACCATCATGAACCGCAAAACCCGAATCTCCTGATTTCAACTTACCGGTGAAGTTTTCGTTCCTTTCTTCTTCTCCGATTGTATTAATCTTGCTAAAGAGTCCATATTCTTCGTACTCCCCATTAATGAGTTTTGTGTTTCTGCCGTTATAAGTTGAGGTCGTGGTGAAGCAGCATGGCGGCCCAGGAGGGAACACTGGGTGGGGAGGTGGGTGTCCAAGGCATTCACGGCTTTCAGAGCAGTGCCTGCGGATGATACCAGGGAAGAAGATGTAGAGAGATAAAATTTAGATAGCATAGTATATAACCGAGTTCTGTTTCAATTCGTCATCAAATCTGGTTCAAGATTTCTTCACCTGGCCTTAGAGCTGGAAGCTACGGATCTCCTCAGACTTCATGACCGGTTTGAGTTTGACAGTCTAATTTGAGTTTGGGTTTGATCAAACAGTTTTTGTAGCGGGGGCGAGAGGTTGATCACTCACAAAAATAATGTGTCCCCACCGAATTACAATGGGATTTCACAGATTACAAGGATTACAACGGAATTTCACAGATTACAAGCATAGGGATGGTTTACACCAGATTACAAGAGTGATGATCCACCCCTCGAGCAGGGGAATTCCCAGGCTGACTTGCTAGTCAAACTCTATACTCAAACTGTTTGATCAAACAGTTAAGTGTATATTATATCTAGAAAGTTAGCTGTTTTTATTAAAATTATTAGTATTTTTTTCAAACCTGTTCTTATTGCTTGGGAATTAATGACAAACTATTACCATATAAGATTTAATGACATATATTCAATGTCGATTCGGTGTGCGTTCTACCCTTCTAGAGTGGTTACATAAATTATTATATTCAAGCCTTTCAAGGGTTCTACTTAAACTCTCAAACAGGTTTGTATACAAGCCTGGGACAACCGCAAAGTTTTTATAAGAAATCCTTCAAATCCCTTCGTTACGGTACCTTCTTGGTTATGAATATCCAGCAACGCCTTGGCTACGGCGTAATGGTTAACAGCACAGGCGAGATGTAGCGGCGACTGTCCAAGTAAGTTAGGTTTGGATGGGTTGGCGCCGTTGTTGACCAGAACTTGTACGGCGGCAGCGCAACCATGCCTCGCCGCCCAATGCATTGGTGTTTCAGCGAGGGGACCGGTAGTGGCGTTGGCCAAGATGTAGTTAGTGCCCATGGATAAGTAGGCGCTGAGACTGTGGGAAAATAATGTGAAACTGTCATCATTGGGGAAAAATTAGGATTTGTAACTTTTTTTGTCATACAGTTTGAATGAGCATAACGTACCTCCGAAAATTTCAACTCGATACGTTCAGTAGTTTTCCTGTAAAGGTTATTCAAAATTCAAATAACTCCTGTATAAGAATATACACAACTCGGTTAAGGTATACAATCCCCGAGCAGTGCTTTCTTTTCGTTTCTTCTTTTTTTTTTGTTTAAATCAAATCTATGTCATGCACAGGGAAGAAGGGTTCCAACGTTTTCGTGAATTCACGCGCGCACTATCTATGAACCTGGTAATTATAAAACATTGTATTTTGTATTATGGCAGGATATTAAAAAAAAATCACTGATTTGGTATTATAATTATGAAATCAGAAAATATTTCGTGAAGTGGTCGTCACGGGAATTCGAAAAATAAAACATTTTTAAATGCTGCAAATCTTTTTTTACCCTTTTTAGTTCCTTTTTAAAGTATAGTAGGCTATAATGAGCGACTTTTTTTAAACTATATTTAATAATATTATTTAGCTAACTTAAGTATTATAAAGCAATATGTGCTATATATATTATCCTACATGCTATAGCCTACGAGTTCAAACAATATTCTCTAATGCTGGGAAAATTAAAAACGCGAGAAATTTTTTTGTCTTTTAACACCTTCGTATTTGTTATATGTAAAAATTATGTAAGCATTCGTGTAAAATTAGCGCTTTTTAAAACCCTTAATTTCGCCTTCCATTGTTTTCTTCTGCACTTTTTGTTTATTTGATTTTCACAAGCTGTTACCAGCTGCGAGAATTTTAGTTAACTATTCCCTGTTCTATATACAAAAAAAGTGGTCCAGTGGAATTGAACCACTCGCGTTAGTCATAGTATGTGTAGATTTACAAACGTAGGTATCCACTTTTGTTCTTGACTTCCCATTGGTCAGATATCGATGAAATTGGGGCCGTTGCTAGCTTTAGGCTGCATAAAATATGAGTTGTTATTTGGGTAAAAAAAATGAAAATTAAGAGGAAAGTTATTCTTCTTAAAAATCGTATTTCCATTTAAAAATCGAAAGTGGGTGTCGATATCTGAGAATCTGACCAATGAAAAGCCAAGAAAAAACGTGGGCACCTACGTTTGTAAAACAATCTATATCTTAGGCCCTAATTGTGTTCTATCCTTCTATGACTATCGTATCTGCACACCTCTTTTATAATCAATGGAATTATAGCATCAATAATCATTTTCTTACGTTTCGATGTCATCATGTGGCCATATTGCGTCTCTGACAATCTGTATTGATGACATGTCATTATTAATATGCAGTGGCGGCTTTTCAGCTGATCCCGGGGGTTGGAGGAACCCATCAGTTGGACCCCAGTTGCCAGTGCGACGCATCTTGATGATGGAATTGAAAGAAAGTCACTGAAAAGATAGAGAAAATATCAGGAATTTGAAAATAGAATGATAAAGGTGCGCGTGTGACGTCACAAAAACTTTCACTTCTTCCCTGTGCATGCTATAGATTCTAATTATTATTATTATTATTATTATGACAGAACGTTCAAATAGACAAACCATATACCACCGGAAATTTCAAGTAAATACGTTCCACTGTTTTTCCGTAAGAAAGCACTGCTGCTCGGTGACTGTAACTCCACCGAGTTGTGTATTCTTGAATTCTGAATAACTTTTACAAGAAAACTACGGTACTGAACGTATCGAGCTGAAATTTTCAGAGGTAGGACTACGTTTTGTTCATTCAAATTTGATGTAAACAAAGTCAAAGAAACAAATTCTTTTCCTTAGGATTTATAATGAAGAGGTGAAAGTTGTAACGATCGTAAGCGCAAGCTATCTAATATCTATACCGTAATAATTACGTTTTAAAAATATTTAGCTGAATGTCAGTAAATTTTTGTGGACTCTAAAATATGTAAATCATGACCATTTAAATTTCCATTGTTTGTGTACCTTTATGACGCCATCAAAACTATTTTAAAAAAATTAAAATATCTCAATAATGGTTGATCATAAAATGCTGATTCTTTTTTAAAAAGTAGAGTGGAAAAAATAGTTATATACCTATTAATTTTGCTTCGTATATGTATATATAATCAGTTTTCCATATTTTTATTTTGTACCCTTGTGACGTCATCACCATTTTCAGACATTCATAACTCGGGAACGGTAACCTGGGTGAAATTTGTAATTTTTTCGCCAATCGTCATGGATACGTGTCGTTTATAATACTATACACAAGAAAAAAATATCACATTTTTTTGTCGTTGGAGTGACTCTTTTAAATTAGCCCGAAGTTATTTATAACACAATTTAATTCGACGATGCCAGCAGCAGCTTCTATATTATTTCAAAACATCACATATTTTAACATAAATTAAACAAAATATTGAACATTTTGAAATTTAAATTCTACACCATGAAGTGGGCTAATTTTTCTTAAATTAGAATATTTTAAGCTCTACACTAAATATAGAAACAACGGTACCAACATAAAGATGACTTTTTCCCCACATGTTTTGCACAGGGCTGTATATAGTGGGAATACCGTATGTATTTACGTCTTATTCCATTTATATTAAAATTTCATACGGATATCCGTAAAGATAAACTGCATCCGGATTTAAAAAATAATGCATTAAGATCTCGAGAGAAAAGAAGGTGGACTATATTATATAAACTGTCAAATAAAACATTTTTGTTTTCGAACAGCCTATACGAATGGAAGATGAATTTAAACAAGGAGTGTTATTGCCAGTTTTCGGATTTCTGAACATTTATCCGGATATCCGTTGGTTTTGAATGGATAAAATCCGGATATTTGTGAGATCAGCGGCGAAAAAACGTGTGAATTTTGTATGTTGTATATAGTACAGGCGTGGGCGATTATACGTCATTTTCGATAATCGATTATTACAAAATACTCGATTATAAGTGAAACCTATCATGTTATCATGCGTTTGAAAGACATTGTTACAAGGATTCCAGAGGCGCTTGAATTGTCTTTCTACGATGTTCTATTCAAAAGTTATTGCTGATTTTAAATAGATATTCTTTCGGGGTTTTTAGTACATCTTCGGGAAAAAATGTAGAAGTTCAAATAGTCGATTAATTGAGCAATTCGATCATTTTTTCAGCGATTAATTTATTAACAGTATATAGAATTTCAATAATCGCCGAAGTCTAATTTACACCCAGTATAGCTTATACAAGTTATAACAATACTATACACACTTTCAAAATTCCTACCTTGTAATAATTTGAACAATATAGTAATGGTTGTAGTTAGGATCTCTGTCGTTTCTTCTTCTGCCGCCTAGAGGTTCGGCGCTGCAATCAACCCATAACAGGAGTAGGGATCGTTTATTTGGTTTAGGAGACACACAAACGCTCATCAAAACACACCTGATGGGGGATGAGACACACGATTGAAATAGAAAATGAATCAAACAGAGTAACAGATTGTGGAAATACTGGATGTTACGTTTTTTCTTGTTAATCTGGCTACTGCATAATGTTATTCATATAATTTATATTGTCACATGCATTGTTTCAGTTTGTAATGTGTCATACAATATATGATTTACTCTCACGAGGGAAAATGCCCAGAGCCCCAGACCACAACTGACTTTTTTCGATGTCAGACATTCTGAGCATCTGAGGCCTTCCTGCCTGACTAAAAATAAATTAAATCTGCAATTGTCAATATATAGTACGGTTAAAATAATCAGGATCTGGGTGCTGAATTTGAACCCACGACCTTTAGCTTACACGACGACTACTTTACCAACGGAGCTACTAGTCACCGTAGCATTTTTAATTTTGTTATAGTCTACTCCTATACTAGAAGAAAAGCGACGGTAATTATATTTTATTGACAGAAACGTCTAATATTTCCAGAATAATTATACAAATCAGGTCTCCTTCTCTTCTCGAATTTTCTACTCTTGGTCCCATTCACTGAAATTTAACATTATATTTCGAGAGTCTGAGGCTCATGATTGAC
>JAQFYR010000719.1:0-11756 GCA_034694985.1 Campodea silvestrii
AGTTTTCGGATTTTAAAGAAGTTTTAATAACTGAACAAGTTTCCCGTTCATGTGCATATCAACGTGATGAAATATAGTTACTGTAATACTGGTGGAATGTGAGAGATATTGATAAGTACCAAAAACCTTTGTAACAATAATAACATACAGACAAACAGACTTGTGAGCAGCCTAGTAGGCCTGAACTTGAAAAAAAGATACGTTAAATAGAGTTAGCTAATGCTTATACACATATATTAATATAGCCTTTTGGCTAGCCTATTAAATTTCGTAGGCTGTCATTCTAAAAAAATCAATAGCCTATAAAATACAGCGTGTTTCTTTTTTGTTTATTACTTTCCATTGCGAGAACCGAGGAAGCAACCCTCTTTTTCTTCGTAGAAGGTGAGGGTCCAAAAGGGGGGTAAGGTATGTACATAATTCATTCCTATTTATTTACACTTAGTGCGATATAAATACGAACTAATCATTTGTTTACTGTGATGGGTATAACATTCCTACCATCATTTCAATTGTAGCAGTTTGTAAGGGCAAAATATCTTCCTTCAATAATACGAAGTTTACTTCACCACGACGCCATAAGCCATATTAAAAAGTCATATCTTCCTTCCCCGATTTTCATCAACTACGCCTGCGCCTGGCTGCGCGAGCAATATTTGGAAATTGCCGGATGTAAAAGTCTTAAACAAATGTGATAACAAAACAGTTGCGGAGTACATTCTATTTTCGTCTCTGAATACAAAAACTTCCGCATTTGTTTAAATGAATTTCCGCGGGCGGTTTTTACGCGCTCGCATAGTGGTGTTTAACTCTGTTCTCTGAATTCGGTTGTAAAAATACGAAGTCTGCTTGTCATAAATTTCGTATTTGAAATATGAGAAAAGTAAAAAATTCAAATCCTTACATTATTTTGTTTTCGTGCTGTAAAAGACCACAAATCCGCAATGAAATATTTTTTACACTTTAGAAAACAATTTTGTTATTTACATTTTTTTCGTTTGGAGGAGGGGATTTCTGAACGCTGATAATACCATCTTCTTTAATCTTTGTTAGCAGCATGCATAATTATGAACACAATTAATATGATGAATGCTGTATATAGTTATTTATTGTAAAGAGAAATTTATAATTCTGAGATGCAACACGCCTTGCACACTCAGACTGCTGATTGGGATGCGCTTCAGACCAGCTTAATCATGACTTCGTTGTAAATACACAGGGCAGTGGATATACTCCACCAGATAGTGTTCAATGGACTGGGGTAGCGAGAATAATCTCAAAAAATTTAGGAAAATATCAACATCACTATTATTCGAAATGTTTCAGTATAATAGTTCATTCAGTTTTTGGAATAGTGTGTGTTAGATCACATTACTAATGACAAATGTAATATAATTGGCAGAAAATATTTTATTGATTTAACAGTAGTTCAATGCTCATTTATGCGTTTAAATAAATATTGCGAATTTTTGTACTTTTCATAAATTGTACACTAAGAATAATAATTTAATTTGAGTTAATTTCATCACATTTTAATATGATATCCACTGTGTTTTAATTATGTGAACATTATAAAGAGATTGAAAAAAATCGGAACAAGCAGGGAAAATAGCAAATCCTCTATAATGATATTATTGATTACTGAAATGCAAAACAAATTTGATCAACACTTGCATTTATAAGATTATGTTTTGGAACAGCATAATAAGTGTATCAATACTATAACAATAGATAAATGTACTCAATAGGAATAATATATAAATATATTTCAAATCAACTGTGTCCTTTTACTATCAAAATCGCCAGCGTAATAAAATTATGATATTTAATAAAAAATAATAATCAGATTTACCTTTTAAAATACAAAAAATACAGATTTATTACTTTGTGCAATTTCATACATACGTTTAACTTCATTATTACGTTACTTCTCTTTCACATTCTTGTCAACATTTGATACCGCTAGAGTGCAAGTAATAACTGGACATAATGTATGATTTAAGTATAATTTCACCCGGAGAATTAAGACAAACTTCGACAGTACAGGAACGACAATGTATGTGTCAACGATACTCACTGTGTCGAGATATGAACCAATAGCATCATCATGGGCTGCAACAACAATTGCAACTAAGTTATATTTATGACTACACAATGGCAAATAGTGCCATTATTCATTCAGGGTCTAACCCCGAAACTCTGTGATAGTATTAGTCTAGACTGTAGAGTAACAACTTTCGAACACCAATTAAGTTAAATGACGTTATCCATGTTTTGGAATCATAATTATGCTAGAAATATTTAAACTACTTAAATATATCAACGCCTTTGTTTTATTTTACTTTTTCCTCATGATAATTTATGATAGCTAGAACGCTTCAAATATAAAAGTCTTTTTGTCACATTTGTTTTAACTTGACAATCTACTTGTTAACTGAAACAACCGAAAAAAATGCATGTGTAAACTGCATAGTGCAGTGAGTTATATTGATATCTATTAATTACCTCCTTTCCCGGAAATATTTCCATCAAACTATCCTTTTAATTTGATCCGTAATGCAGGTTTTCAATATGCAGTTTATTAATAAGTTTATCATGTACGTTGTACACTAGTTTTTATTTTTTGTACATACTAAGTGCATCAAAAACAATCTATAAAAAAAATTGGTACTGTTTAAAATAGGTTCTTTTTTCAAAAGTTCTCATAAATTGAATGTTATATCCTAGTTTCTGTTTTTATATTACATGTTGAATATGAAAACAAATGTTTTTGATTCCAGATAGTTCTTAACGATATTTTCTTATTCACGTTCAACAGCTTTAAAAACAATATTTTCCGAATCTTCACGATAGCATTTTGATTTTCGCTACCAGAACTTCACTCGACAAAATATCCATTTATCCCCGTCACCGCAAAATTTCACCGGATGTCATTTCCGTAACTTCTGTGTTTCTAAATTCCAAATAGACAAACATTAAAAGGCTACCCTGAAACTCACTACAGACATTTTTAATCGCAAATTTGATAAAACCCGCCCGTTTCTTGCATCTCTTTTCAATAAACTTCTGAGCATGATTTCATAATCAACTCGGATTAGCTGGCTATTGCTTCGTCACTGATTTAAAGTTTTAGATAATTATACAAAATGATATTTTAAGGTGACTGAATGATTTTGTGGGAGGTGACATGGCCTCTTTAATGAGATGGGTGATACAATGTAATTGTATAGGGATTATTGAGAGTGTTGAGGTTTATTTGTGTTTTTGGTATTGAAAATTCGCTAGGGGAAGGGCGGCGTTTTGTAATTTATTTGGTTTATTATTTGAGGAATACGATATTGGTGACAGTGAAGGCTACTGTTTATTTTAATAAGCGATTTTAGTTTGTGAATTTCAGTATTATAATTTGTTATTCTGAAGATGAAGCCAAGTGCTTCGAAACTGAGTAGACAATAATCATGTAAAATAATGCAGACAAGTGCATTATACTACAAACGAGAAGACATTAAGTTCCTCTGTTATAGCCCATAAAATGGTTAATTACTTTTTAGCTCACAGGTCCTACGAAGGAACGTCCTGTAGGCTATTGCAGTCATGGAGTAGGCCTATGTGCGAACGTGCGTATGTGAGTAACGCGATAACTATCGTAAAACTCAATGGAAATGGATGAAACTTGGTACACAGGTCAAGCATCTGGCTGGTCAGAGCTGATTAGATTTAATTGATCAAAATATGACCACTTTTAGGTATTTTTTTGTGAATCATGCCTTTAAACGTCAGATTTAATATATTATTTGGTCACATTTTCATACGAAATTTAAATTCAACGTCATTTCAACCCTTAGGCCACAGCAAGAAGGCCATATAGGTGGCCCAGCGATGAAAGGGCCTAGGATAAATCAATCAACAATATTCCTATTCTTCCTAATCCTTTGCTTATATAAAAATATGTATATAGTATACTCTGTCAACAGTTTACAGTGATTAATGTTTCTTGGGGCACCATTGACCTATACTGGCCAAAGTACTAGGTGGGCATAATTCAAATTTGCGAATATTGCGTGGATTTCGAAGCGGCTTGTTTCTGCGTGTAGTACGTCGTGTAAATAACGTTTTTTTTCTTATAAGTATTTATTGGAAGTGCCCTAAAGTGGTCAGGTGGTCATAACAAAAATAACTATAAGAAAACACGTTTTGGGGCACTTTCTTCAACACGTACAGTAGTGGATTGTGTGAATAACATTTTAGGCGGATTAACGTTTCTTATTGTAAGGCATTCTATAAAAATTACACTTGGTGGCCTAAATCATAATTTGAGAACACTGAATGCAATTCAAGCGATTTTTCGACGGAAATATACCACACGGAAATATACTGCTTCATATTTCTTGAAAGTAGTGAGGTGGCCCTAAATGAAAATTCACAACAACTATACGAATTCCGTTGCAGTTTTTTCTACATGTATTGCACTTCGTGCACAAATTAGTTTCAGTCAGTTTAATGTTTCCAACTACTGGCCTAATTTCCACAAATATGTACAGTGTGGCCTAAATGAAAATTTGAGAGCCACTGAACAGATTTTGAAGCGGCTTTTTTCTATGTTTAGTACATTCTGATAAAAATGTTACATACTGGTTCATATTTCGTGGAAGTGTCCCAGTGGCCCTAAAGTGGAGTGATGGTGATAGAAAACTCTAATTTCCAATTTAGAGTATCATTCTATTAAATGTAAATGTATTTAAATGTAAGTTCGAATGATATTTTTCTACACTTACTTACGGATTTGAGTAAATAAACATATATCAGTTCATCACAGAGCAAACTCCTGGAGTATTGAGGTACACTCCACTACTATATCACTCGTACCATCTTTAGGAGTGGAGTGAGAGGGAAGTGATGTTTGCATTACAACATCAAACTCTGCTTTTAAATAATGGTGCTGTTCATATTGTCGATGAAGTACCTGACTTAGGAGTGACAATTCAAAATGATTTAAGTTAAATGAAAATCATGTTTCAATTTATTTCAGCTTTGGATACCGAGGGTTTAGTTGAAAGCTTTCCCTTAGTTCCTAAAAACAAACATAATCACGACCACCTTTATCGGAAATATTCCATTAAAAGAACTTTCTAACTGAAATTTAACTGCATGTGTTAAAAGTCAAACGTATTAATAATATATTGAAATTGTATGTCGAAACGTAATATTTATAGTTTAGTAAATACTTTGAGCGTCAAAAACAATCTCTCAAAAGAAATTTGGTACTATTTAAAATAACTGTACTTATTTTTATCAAAATCTTCTCAAAAATTGAATTTATTACCTAGTATCAGTTTTTATATTACCTTTTGAAATTGAAATATTCCTTAACAGTATATTTTCTCATTCACGTTGAACAGTTTAAGAAATTATTTTCCAAACCTTCTCGTTAATATTTTCTTTTTCGCTACAAGAACTTCCAACAACAAAACATCCATTTATAGTCGTCACCACAAAACCAACTAGATATCATTTCCGTAACTTATGTATTTCTAAATTCCACAGAGACTAACATTTACCAGATATTCTACAAATCCTTACAGATATAGGCGCCGACTACGTGGGTGCTCAGGGGCTAGAGCACCCCACAAAATAATTAGGGGAGGTGCACAGCACCCCCCAATATTTAGAAAAAAAATTATGACCAAAATTTATGGTACCAGCAAAAATAAATGAAATGTTATTAAATTATGAACGTGATTCGCATCCCTCGGGTTGCTTTTGCTTTGATTTTTAATAACAATTTCACACTGTAATAATCAAAACGAAACCACTTGCTATTTCTTAGAAACACTGCGCCAGCCCTCCCATGCATCAGAAAAATCCTAACACCGAGTTTGGTGCCACAACAATCAACAATGAAGCCATACAATTTCTTTAAGTGTTTATTATATCGTTTACTGTTCATTTGTGAAAGGAACGTTTTAACGGTGGGGCGCAGTGGTGGACTGGCTCATGGAAGGCCCCGTCAGGAAGTATGCCCATGGGGCCCCCACTTGAAAAAAGTTTTCCATTATGTATTTCACTTGATATCAATATAAGTTTGCAAGTCACTTGTACAATTAAACCATGTAATGCACAGCATCAGATTACGATGAAAGTGTGAAACTGTTTTTCAAATTTTAATAAATTCAACTCTACAATCTGGTGCAGACAAAATAACCATCAAATTCGTCCCGGTTAGGTCACAGTAACATGGCACCAAGTGCACATACTTTTCAGGGATTCCTATTACAGAATGTAGAAGAAATCCTTGGCGGCTTTGGCAGATCGTTTGTGGCTTATTGACGAAAATATTCATAAAATTATTGTAATATAGCAGAAAACAGGTATTCAAGTATGAGTATATTCTAAAACATCTTTTTTGATGCAAATATTAATAAGGAGCATAAAATTGGTGATTCTACTAATATATAGCACACATTAGAGCTGGGTCTGAGGGATTCTAAAGGAACGATTGACAGCAGGACAAATGCACGAGCGAATCGAGGTCGAAACTTTTTAGTAGAAATATTCCGTTTTAAGAATGATTTGTTCATTCATAACAGATATTGAAAAATATTACGAAGTTTTAAATATAAAAGTTCCCGAGCGAAGCGAGGACGAAATGTTTTACATTTTTATTATAAATTATTCTGTTTCAATGCCATTTTAAAGATTTCCGGCTGTTTTTCTCAACATTGTTTTTCTTTTCCTTCAATTTCACTGCATCACAATGGTTTAAGAGAATGGGTGATTTCAACCCACAAATTCCCCTCCCCTACGCCTACGGTTGAAACGGTAAGGTTCCTTAATTTGATAGTATATGGATTTAGCCACCTCTGACAGAATTGAATGGGATTAAGAAATGTAGTGAAGAGCAGATATGGGGGATATTGCACATTTGCACGAGCATAGCGAGGACGAAAATACTTAGGTTTCTAAGTATAAAATATGGGCTTTTAATCGAATTTTTAAAGATGTTTGTTGAAAATTTTCCTATTTCAATTTCGAACTTCGATTTGTTCCTTATAATTTCGGCGATAGGTAGTGAGAGCGGTCATTCTCTGATTGGATTCCAGCCTTTATATATTACAGAAATCTATCACGTAAATATCACAATTTTTTATAAATACTTTTCAGGAGTTAAAGAACATTGAGAACCGTTGAGTCACAGTATATTGAAATAATGTTTCCCAATGGACCAATTTTTTGGAAGGACAGGTCAATTTTTCTCATCTAAATGCATGGAAACTAAGCTCATTTTCAACGTACAATTGCCCAGCTATTTAATAATGAAATTGTCAAATTGAACAGTTTTTGTGTCTGAAATATAGCAAATCGCAAATGATTTCATGATAGAAGTGGTATTACATGGTTCAAATGCAAATTTATTTGTCAACATCAAAAAATTCATATGGCGAAATGGACCGTTTAAAAGTGAAAAGTTGAAATTTTTGAGATTTTTTTCCGTACCTTTAAATTGAGGTTATCACAAAAATAAAGAAAATCCATAACCTGAAAGACTCAAACTTTCTGCAATTTTCCACTTTTCCAATAATCAATTCATCATCTGAAATATTTTATTTTGACAAGTCAATGTGCACCTAAACAAAATAATATCACATCCGTCAAAAAGCTGAGATCATTTCCTACATTTAAAAAAAAAAAAAAAAAAAAAATTCTAATTTCATTAATCAATAACTGAGTAATTAGAAGTTGAAAATGAGCTTAAACCCCACGTATTTTGATGAGAGAAAATCTGACCTATCCTTCCGAAAAATTGGTACATAATAAAGCAATTATGTTCATTTACTGCAACGGAACTTTCCAGAAGTGCAAATAATATTATAAACGCATAAATTCTGGGTCAGTTCGATATTCCGGCATGAATACAAAATGACAGCAAAATAGTCACTTTTTTCTACACAGTCCAATTTACGTGTTTTGTATCATTATTATTATTTTCAATCTTTTCCCATTGAAAACGATGTAAAACTATTTGGAGATCGGGTCCTTTGGTTATCTGCATAAAAGCTCGTACGATTAGTCTACCGTTGTAACGGGCAGGATATGTAATTTCTTAAAATTTAGATCTGCTTTGTTAAATTGTCTTCTTTTGTGATGTTTGAAAATTTGAAAATTCCCTGGTATTTTTTAGATTTCTTACTTATTAGAATATTGGTCTTTTTCACATTTAACACTCACATGCAATTACAATAGACTATCAAACCAGTAATTTCGATATCAACTACGGAATCACTTTTGTATTTTAAATGCTGAAACCTAAATAATAGTGCTAGGCGCCCCCAAGAAGAAATTCGATCATGATAAATCGTTATTCGATCATAATAAAGTGTTCACGTAATCTTAAAAATATTTCTCAAAACCCCAAGTACTTGCCGAAGTCTCTAATAGTTCCTCATATAATAGCATTACCTACAATGGGGGTATGGGCCCCCCAATAGTTTCTAAAATTGCAAGTTATCCCTATGTCGGGGGCCCCTAACGTTTTTTCACAAACAGTAATTTCTATTTTGGGGGCCCCTAAAACATTTCTCAAAGCCCCAAGTACTTGTTGAAGTGTCTAATAGTTCCTCATATAACATCATTCATAACCTACAATGGGGGCCCCAACAGTTTCTCTTGTAATCGTTATGCCTATGACGGGGGCCCTAACGCTTCTTCACAGACAGTAATTTCTATTTTGGGGGCCCTAACGCTTCTTCACAGACAGTAATTTCTATTTTGGGGGCCCCTCACGATTATCTAACACCTTCTTTGGGGCCCCATCACACGATGCTTTGTATAATCAGAGCCCATCTAACATCATTGACATATTCTGGAGTCTCTCCCAATTTTTTTTCTTCGTTTTTTTTTTATTCATTTTCTCTTTTATTATTATTTTGCGAGGGCCCCGTCAGGGATTCCTGACCTCCTGACCTGGCCAGTCCGACTCTGGGTGGGGGAGGCTTCGGGGACTTTAGCCCTGCCCCCTAATTTTCGACAGTATTAGTGTACTCATATTATGTAGGAAAATAAAAAAGTTATATAAATTATTAAAAGGAAAACTTGCACAAGTTCCCTTGAAATTACATAAAAAGGACATTCTTGTGACTGATACATACATTTTTTTTGTTTGTTTTCCATTTACACTAGTAGTTCTTTTCCCTTTTACACTTGCAGTGAACAGTGGGAGTTTATTTGTCACAAGTTATATTCCTTGTCTAAAGAAAATGCATAATTTGATTGCTTAAAACTACAATATATCTGTAAAGACGCTACATTGAGAGCAGTGAATTAAAATACACATACTTTCTATGAATGAATGTGGTTAAAATTATTGTTATGGACCTTGATTCTTCTAAGACCATTAGAATCTGTAGGAAATGCCGAATTATCAAGCACGGATTCTAATTTAGCAGTTTATCGCTAGACAGTTCTTTGAAAATGATTAACTGGTAAAAAAAAGTTGCTTATTTTCATATTGTTATATCCACAAGGCTATTGACATGCAGTTATTTCGATAGAATGGCTATCAGCCTTGAGAAAAAATAACCAAGTGATTTAATTCCTTTAAAACTGGACAATTACCGAAAGAAAGGGCAGTACTAACGACGAATTAATAGTGTGAACGAAGTCTTACGAACACAACCAAGTTATATCAGGTATTTAAGCTTTTGCTAGCTTACTGACATCATCAGCATGTCGCAAGTGAAAGTATTAAGTAAAGCAAGGTAGTACTGCCATTAATAAAAAAAAAATATTTTAAGAAGAAAAAAAACACGGACCGTATCATACATTGATGATCCCAAGCTTGCAAAGCACTCGTGATCATTTTTTGTTGTTCGATGTGGACTTTCCTATGTAAGAATTGTTTTGCTGAGTGATGGCATGATGTACAGTACATGTATCTAAATTAAAAATTTATAATTAGTATTTAATAATGAATATCACTATTTTCCAACTATTAAATTACTTGAAGCAGGTGACAACAATTGTGAATCCAGGAGTTCACACTTTGAAATCCAGAACATGTGAAGCAATTCCCATCAATACCAGGACTAAATATATACTAATTTATTATTCAAACAGCTGTCACTTGTATGGTAACAACTTAATAACTACCAATATGTTTATTTGATAGAAGTTTTGTTAGTAAATTATGATACCTATTCCATTTTCTTTGATAAAATCACCCATTCAAGTACTTGTTTTTTTAAACTCCAGAGTCAGCTCGAGATTGTCACCATTATTCGTGAGGGTACTGCAGGGAAAGCAAAGTTGAAATACTGAACATATGGAATTATGAAGACGGAATAGACAGCATGGATTACATTGAAAACGCAAATAGTGCTGTCTGCAAATCGCTAAATCATATCTGTAATTTCAGTAGATTAATTTATAACCCTTTTTTAAAATATTGCCCAGGCAGAACAATTTATACAGTTTAATTGGATATGAGACCTGGGTGAAATCAAGGTTAGTAGATATATATTGGGAGGGTGAAATAATGTATTAAATTGTATAAGTAAATACTAATCACTGTGGCTCGTTTATATAACATCGTATGCGCATGGCGAAGCACAGAAACATTTTATTTATTAGTATATAGAGCCAAATATAAATGTATGGAAAAGCACGCCCCTGTTACACACCCATCAAAAGAAAACTCACCAAGTAACATAAAACACGGCAGCCTGCTGGCAATTAAATTCTTTACATGAAGCATATTAATCTTAGTAAAAAACTGAAGATACTATAACTGCAATTGTTGGACAAATCTTAAATTATTTTAAATTTCAAACAAGGGAGTTTTGTCATTTGAAATATTTTTTTTTGTATTAGATTGAGAATAACAATTATATGAGTGTATATTTTTTTTTTTACTGTGTGCTGTAAATATCATATATTTTGTTTTCTCTGTATGTGAACAAATCACCATAACAATATATATGTATTTAATTTTTTTACTGAATGTAGGAATATCGTATTCAACATTATTTTGCGCAGTTACATCTGCGACGTTGAATTAAATGTTGATTGTAAGATTTTTTAATCTTAGCGAGCGGAACATAGTATTGGAACTCAGGTTATTTTCTGGATTAAATATTTCCCATATAGTTAACCGTTGTGGTATGGACTGACAGGCAGTAGTAAGGATGCTGGTAAACATACAATCATAACAATTGACCGCAGTGAGGAATTCACCTATGTTACCACCGTCATTCTACTATTTGTTTCCTACTTATCTGCAGATTGAAAAACATATAAATTTCTGGTATCAGCTGTTGATCATTTCTATTCAGGAGGAATCTAGTCCATGTGCCAGCTAAAATTTCGGTATAAAATGGGGTACTAATTTTCCTTCAAATCTCAGTTACATGTAGAGGCATTGTGAACACAAAAAAGTATGATGGCCATCTGAAAGTAGTAGCTATTCAAGCTGGCGGCTGCCTAAGATTCAATCGGCCGTAACTTCACGAAATATGAACAAAATATAAAAATGAAAGTATATTTTTGAAGCTGAGAACGAGGCGATTAAAATGCATAGTAATATTAGGTGCCTGTTACCCACAGGTCAGAAGTTAACCTATGTGACCCCTTACTACGACATCGCTAACGGAGGGAGTAGACCCATCGTGTCACCATTTATTTTAAAGGTCTCGACCTAAAAAATAAGATTCTGGTGAAAACCCCAATGATAACTGAACATACAACCCCTGGTGACCTCTTTA
>JAQFYR010000720.1:0-11755 GCA_034694985.1 Campodea silvestrii
ATCATGTCGTTGTTCCTCATTGACGTTTTCAGGTGGGGTGTTTTCTTTTTCGCTGGCGGAAGCTCTGGTTGCTCTGGTTTTTAACATTTTGATTTGAAATTTTGTATTTCTGAGTTGTTTTAATTACTCTTCAATATGGTATATCTGTAAATGAGAAATAATTATATTAAACGCAATTTTCTCATGACTTTTTGAACTCCCCTCGTATTTAACAAAGGGATATTACAATTTAAAATGCTTTTATTTATACTAACTGCGCTATTTTAAGAATACAATCCTACAACACGGTATTTTTTTTCAAACATTTGATAATAATATAACTATTTACCGTAACAATATTCTTTATAAAATTACATTGTGTGAATGACACACTACCAACATTCTTAGTATTAATATTCTAATATAATATTCAGTTTTCAACAGCGAAACTCGTATGTTGTGTTTTTGGGATTTTGATATAATGCTAAACTGTAATTACTTCACTTTACAAACTGCTTTTTCATGATTTGTAGTGCACAGAAAATGAAAGCAGGAAATATAGTTATGTGAAAGTTGTACTTACGAACATGCTCTCGAGTGCATATTTGGCAAGCCAGCAATTGAGAAAAACGGGTATAAACAGGTTTTGAAGAGGTGGCCAGAATACCTGAAAAAAAAAAAAAAAAAGAATATCAGACGTTCATATTTCACAGGAAGCACAATATTTCAATTCAAATAATTATCACATTATTTGATGTAAAATAACATGGAAATAAGCGCATTTTCTATCCTCAAGGCAAATACGAAATAAACACGGATACACAGTGCTGTTCTTAGAGCAGAGGCACAAATCAGTTCACAATCCGTTTTTGTTACATGCTAATTAAAGATCTGAGATTTTATTGAAAGGTTATATATTGACACACGTAAATAATACTTCTTATTACTTTTCACTTTTTAATAATTTTTCTTTTCTGTCATTATTTTAAAATAATGAATTTGTTTCAGGAAAAGAAATACACAGCTTCGGTGTATGCAGAATATTTATAAACCCATCTGTTTTTATTTAAATCCCGGGTAAAACTATACGCAACAAATGTTATCATACAACCATTTGCAAGAATTAGAATTCTAGCATTCTAATAAGAAAATTAAGTTTAGTTAAATAGACAAAACTTGTAAGGCGAATCAAAACAACAGCATCGGTGGAAAACAGTTTCAGGTGTAAATTATATATAATTGCAATGTCAATTAACCCATACTTTCAAATAATGTACTGCATGTGTAGGGATTTTAAGACTTTTTTTTTAACATTGCGTTGTGTATACCAAAGAAGCTGCATGTGACAGTTTCTCACATGCCGAATTTGATATTAATATTAGGAAGTAATATATTGTCACCTTTCTGTTGGCTACATTCTTAATCAAAGGCACATATTTCGTCGGCTAAAAGACAAACCGACGTATCTCAAATTTTTCGTGTTTTGAGAAAATCCCCGGTCACACGGATTAACCCGGTGACCCGGAAGAAATTTGACCCGATGACCCTTTCCATCACTGTTCGCAAGGCTTTCTCAAACATCATATTATGTTTTCTTTTGGTTGCAAACATCACTTTTACTTCACATTTTTACATGTACGACGTACATGTACTTTTTCTCTTTAAT
Organism: Campodea silvestrii; assembly: GCA_034694985.1. Taxonomy (NCBI): domain Eukaryota; kingdom Metazoa; phylum Arthropoda; class Diplura; order Rhabdura; family Campodeidae; genus Campodea; species Campodea silvestrii. The sequence goes on from JAQFYR010000720.1 coordinate 1,646, forward strand.
GTATGTACACAAAACGCAATTATGAATGCTATGCTCAATAAATTTGACTTTTCTGATTAACTTACTGTAAACACAAACGGTACTGTTGTTGTCATATCTAAGGCGAACTGGTGAGAAAGAAGTTGCTGCCAGATATTGCCCTAGAAGAAAACAAAGAAAGAAGATAATAACTAACCATCTCTCATGCTTCAGATTATAAATCATTCATTTTTATATTATAAAATTATAAACAGCCGTTACCAAATGGTTGTATGCACTTGTCTTATACAGTTTGTACACTCTGAACTGAGTCCAACTATATATAGTGCATTTTAATCTCACCGTACTGTAGTTCAGTCGTTACTTGTCTTCAAACTTATTTCTTTCTATCATATAGTGACCAACTGTAATATCGTATTGTCTTGAGAAATATGTTTTATTGTATAGTTATTCAGTTGTATTATTGATATTGTATCATCTCGATAACTTAATAATTGATCTCGACTTCAATAATCGTCTATTAGTGTTTGAAATCAGGTAATTCCCCATAGTAGGGTTACCGCCAGCATATATAAATAATATATTCGGAAAGTGCTGACAGAGACAAATTCTATGGTGCCTATTACGAGATTCTGAATAGTATATATACCCTGACGGTACATGAGAAGTATTATAATTATACGCAAAATCGGACATGAACGTAAAATTCTATGTGCGTGTGACGTCTTAACCTTTTTGCTACACGCTACATTTTAATTTATAAGAAAGTCATGTAATGTTCTTCATATATAGTAAATTAAGGTTTGTTATTAACAATTTGGTTTGTTATCAACAATTTAAGACAAACAAAAAAATTGTTCTCCAGGAGGAATCGAACAAGAAGCTAGATTTTTCTTCGAAGAAAATACTAGCTTCTTCGAATTTCAGTGGTCTGCATCATCCACGCTTGAGGCTAAATCGAGAACTACCGGGTTCGAGTCCTGCTGGAGAACAACTTTTTTCTTTGTCGTGAATTGATGTGTAATCAATGCAATGATGTCTGTTTAAAATAACAAACACTAATTTACTATGCATGTGTTTTAATTAAGTGAAAAGTTTCGGGATTTCGTGAAAAGTTTCAAAACTGCATTCTACAACATGTCAAAACCCAGAGTCTTTTCTTTTACTGCATAACTTTAAATTTGTCAATTATTGATAATTCAACAATAATTGAGCAAAATTAATTGATATCGAGCAATACTACTTCGATATCGTCTTGTCCTGACACTTTCGTACATCGTCTTGAACGAAGCATTTCTTGATCTCGAAATCTTGTCAAGACAAATAGCGCCAAAACGAGACAATTACCGATAAAATGACGTCTTGGCAGAAATCCTAAACGTATCCCGATCATGGTCCAGCGTAGCTCGATGGTAGTCCTCCATAGTCCAACTATAGTCAAACATACCTCACCCTCATTACAGCGAAGTCCTAGAACCGTAGTCCGGTGTACATAACCTTTTTTTGAAAGTGTAAAAGCAGACATGTCTTAAGGGGGGGGCTGCAACCCCGGGCCCCCGAAATTTAGGGGCTCCCGAGCAGGGGAATAAGAAGTAAAATTATTTAAAATGAAAAAAATCTTGCACAATTTCTCTTGAAATTGCGTAAAAATAGCAATTATTATATACGAAAACGCAAAACTTTTCGCCCTCGTTTCTCTTTGTCACATTTCTTCTCCTTTTTGTGCATTACATTTTAAACTAAAAGGCACTATTGGCGTTCACTCTATACTTATAATATAACCAATTTCGGAGCGAAAAGGTAAAAAAATAATTAAATTACACTATTGTTATTTTGGTAAAAATGCTGCAGGGGCATCGTAGTAGTACTAGTAGAATGTATCCCCGGTCCCCAAAAATTCTTAAGACGCCCCTGTGTAACAGTGTACAACCCCTCGGGTGTTACGCTCGCAGCCATTATTTTATTACAGTAAAATATCATTGCATAGGTATAAAATATGCATGTAGAATTCTGTTCTCCATGTACCATTAATCCTTATACATAGATTTTCCCGTACTCTTTAATGTTTTGAAAAATCAATGAATTCCCGAATTAAAATCATTTTGTGCAATACGAAACCAGGTATTTTTGGAATAAAACAACAGTAACAAACCCACAAACTTTGTTTTACACGTAATTAGCGTAATTACATGTTTGTTCTCTCACAATACTAAAACAGGGCGCGGTTAACAGAAACAAGGTATATTTTATCTCTGTTATCATGTTTGTAAACAACAATACTGTATAGCGTTGTGCTGAACATAAAACTAAATTGTATATATACTGCTGGAAGTTAATAAAATGGCAAAGTATATGTCCTTCTTTTAACCTTTTGTTTTATTAGGGATGATGTCAATAAAAGGAACATCTCTTTTTGTACTGAGAAACTATATTGGTTTTTGAGACTGAGAGTTAAAGACGAACAACCATGAATCCTGGCAAAAAAGACGAATTACAGAGTATCATCAGGAAGGAATAATATGGACAATTGTTTTACGCTGGTGTTAAATATTGTGATAATATGTACTTACTCCAGCAGTCATATTCCACATATTTTTACAAAAAACAGCCAAACACTAGTGAGACTCTTGATATTTCTATATGCAAGTATATTACAAAACTATGATGTAGTTCCTCAAAGGGAAATTCTACTCTTTCAAATAACATTTTCCTTTTCAAAACGGAAAACATAAAAAAATACTCCTCTACTACACTCTATTCAGTCTACCCTGCCAACTATACTGTACAACTGTACCTGCATAGAAAGAAAATGTTGGTAACTTTTTCTACAAGATTACATCTCCTGAAGACTAAACCTTTGTATAAGTGAACGGCATGTTCTGTCATACGGAACATGTGAGCATCTGTAGTAACTGTCAAACACAGATCTTTTTACACTGCTGGGTATAAAATCGAAATTGTGAAAACTGGAGAGAGTAACTTAGTTACGTAGATTCAGCAACATGAGAATGGATACGTTCAAATTTGGATGCAAATTTTGATATATCTGGAATCAATATGTACGTAGCTTCATATAACCATTGTTTGTTTAATTGTTTGTTTAGTGTACTTATTTACACCAAAATGACTGTCAATGGGAGAATGAGACTTACAATTTTGCTCTTTAATATCTTCATTAAATCTGAGTCTGAGGATCTCAAATATAGAATCAGACAACTATAGTAACAAAGCATTTGCTCCTTCCAGAAATATTTTTGGCTTGCTCAAAGGATTGCATTCTCATTGCGTCATGGCTTTTTGTTTTTAAAACAATGTATTCCTGATTGCTCAATAAATTGTGCTGGGTATTCTACATACTTGATATCCTGTTGCATGCAAGTACTGTCCTAATATACATATACTCGTCTTCTGTAAAACAATTTGAAGTTTAACAACATAAAGAAAAATGGGATATTCCGTACTATTTGCATTTTAACAATATGATTGCGAGGTTGTAATACATAATTCATTATTATATGTAAATATTCTACTGATTATTAGAGGATGACAGGATCAAGCAGACAGGTGTTTTACCACCATTCAGCCTTCAGTGAACTACTGTCACCTATGTATGGAATATGGGCATGGGAATGATCGGCATACGACCGGGCTTTCATCCCTTTAGAACTAATCAGGTATGCTAGCACAGGTGTGTCATAAAACCAATAATACTGGGGTTCAGATCACAGGTTTTTAACCACTAAACCGCGGCGACCAGACAAACATCAACAATTGAAAGGTGGTATTTACTGTACAGACGGAGTCGAATGGATGAAGGGACGAAACCGCGGGCGAATGCCGATCCTACCCATATTCCATACATAGGTGACAGTAGTCCCCTGAGGGACTGAAGGGTGGTAAAACACCTGTCTGCTCGATCATATCATCCTCTAATATTCAGTACAATATTTTAACAGTACTGATTAATTATATTGCCAACTCCTAATTCACATAAAAAGTACATGTTTACTAGATTTCGTCGATCAATTATAAATACAGTAACTTTTTTTCTTTCCTATAACGCATTTTCATCCTTCAAAGTATATCTTTTTGAAAAATAATTCCCGGAAAATAATTAAAAACTTTTCTTGTGAATGAAAAGAGCGAAAGTAATAAAGAAAGAAGGATTTATTGGTCTTCTTCTACTTTCTTTAATTTCTCTAATATAAGCTTCACTGATCACACAAATGAACATTACAAGAAAATGTCATAAAAGAAATTTATTTGCGTTTCATTAAATCTTTTTTACCATGAGATTCTTACATGACGGGAAAGTTCGGTGATGGGCAATGTTGGTAAGAGATGTGCACTTAAGCAAAGTAAATCCGTGGTGCAACAGTCTTATTGGACCAGGGCCTACTAAGTAGGCTGCCTTCCTGCCGAGTATGTAATACTGGCACTCGTCAGGAGAACGGGGTCATGTGATGCGCATGAAAACATCCCTCAGTCGCTAACCTTGGCTTCCTAAGATCGGATTCGTTATTAAATAACTCTCCATTTCTGCTCACGAGGCTGGGTGAACCCCGTTCCAGACCACCACTCAAGAAAATTTTCCGGGCGGTGCCAGGAATCGAACCCGGAACTCCGGCTGAGCATGCAGTCAACAGTGTTAATCACTAGACTACGGAGGCGTCTGATGTGCACTTACATTTGACAATTAAATATATCTTTTAACCTAAACTTCTGGGAGGAGGGAATTTCATCAACGGATCGGATGGGAAATGTGTTTTTATTGAATATTGAAAACTCCCTCATTAAAGTCGACGTTTAACATTTCATCTAGATCTGCCAGTAGTTCCGAAATGAACTTACGTATACTTCCAAAATCAACACAATGTGTACATCAGCCTTGCAAGTAGGGTTTTCAGAAACTGATATTTAGTTGATATTTCAGGAAAACAAGCATCGCCTCACTGTGACGTACGTTTGACTAGCGGAATGACATATTTTTGTAATTGTAGATTCAGCAAAGTAACGAAAAATGACCCAGAAAAAAAGACCCGCAATCCTCGTATATATTCCTATGCTTAAGGCTCATCCTGTGCTTAAACCGAAAATATCACTTCAATATGTATATCAACTAAATTCGATACTTCCATGTTAGGATATAAACGTAATCGTTCTAAATCTAAACGAGCCACGTGCCATCAGTCAATTCCTTCCCGAGTCGTGTGACTCGTATTATTGACGTCATCCCCACTGAGTTGATTTCTCGCTTCCGTTTCTTTTGTCACCTTATAGAGAACCACAATGAGCTCCAGAGGGCTGTTGAGCTGTCGTAATCAATCAAAACCTTAGGGAATCGTCTACCACTTCACACTAGGGCCAGTAGTAGAGCTGCTGGGGTATGAACGTTCTTAAAGTCTTTAAAGGACGTGAATGAGGGATTTAGTTTCGGATGGATGTGATGATGAGGAAATTAATAATATTTCGATATGAGTGCCATTTTTCGAAAGTAAATCATTATCAATTGTCAAAGTGCCGAAGTGCACATGCCATTTTTTTGGTATGTGATATGTGTGTTAATTCAAAAGCTCTCCCCGAGGAGTTATGCATTAGTAAAATTGTGTAAGTAAAAACTACGGAATACGGCGGACCTCGCTGGACTACGGTTTCAATACGACTGGAATGTCTGACGATTACGGCTAGATTACGTTGGAATACAGTCGGACTACACTGGACTCCGTTTGGACGACGACTGGAACATGTTGGAAGATTATTACGGATGGATTAACTTTGGACTAAGTTCAGAGTGTACACTGGACTACGCGAGTGCACAACACCAGGCTCTCCCACGTTACTCCTGTAATTCAGTTTTGTAATATCAATGAATTATTGTTCATTTGGAAGACTGAAAAAAAATGTCAAGCTGGATCAAAGTGACAGGTATTTCTCCAAATGGGGTACGAACCTGTTCTCGAGTGACTATTCCCATTTCCCTCACTTGGAAACTGTGACATCTCACAATAAGGCGATAGTAATATTGCAGTCCTGATGATCCCTGTTAGACCTAGATGTAATCACCTTGTGCGCGGAGGGGTAGGGATGACGGATTGGTTGTTCAACCCTATTTAATGACAGCGCTTGCAGTTTCGAAACGGAAAAATTAAGACGGAGAGACGGTTATAAAATTTCAAGATGAAAGAAAGAATAACCCTAAAAATTCATTGCAACTGAATCTTTTCCACCAAACGTCACCCTCGCTTCATTGTCAATGATTGTTCATTTGTTCTGCAACTGTTCCATTTTCTCTCAATCGACCCCAGGGCATTTTCTCTGTTTATTTATTTTTTACTATTTAACAACAGATTCTTCAGAGGTACAGTACAATAATTAATGTAACAGAAAATTCTTGCGGTAAACAGCACAGTTCTTGAAAATTCGAAAATGTTATGTGGTTTCAGCGTTTTGAGTGAAATGAACAACCTGTCACTTGAACAGTTGATTTTTCAAAATGGCATTGTATACATTATTGAATCAGAATTCGCAAACTTCAAATATTTTATCTTGCGCTTTCAGAGTTTTCTGATATCATAGACAGTAATATACAGTCTGCCTAGGCAATACCTGATGTAAAATACAAACTCGCTTTGCTCATAAAAACCGTGCAAACGGTAAGAAAATCACTACAAAGATGAATATTGACGTTAGTGGAGAGATACCTTCCAAATCATATTAGTAAAAATTCTACCTAAGAAGTACATTTTATTTTCAAAACGAAGTTTCGAAGTACCACAACCGAAATTCTCCGAAACTAAGCCGCATTCCGAAACAAAATACTACACTTCTTTGTGTCATTCATATTTAAATTTTATCTGGTGACAATATTATTTCGTTTTTATTGATATTATCATCTATAGTTAGGTAACTCACGGTTTTAAAGGTTACCTATATAGAATACAATAATAATCCTATTTCGCAAATGCTATTTGGTCAAGAATACACGAGGCGCAGCTTCAGATGGTTTTTAAAATGCATCGCTATAGTACGAAATTTCACTCGCTCGTAAAATGTATTGCTACAAGCTGCTGTATTGAGAATCCACCTTTATTACCACAAGTAACATTAAACAATGATGCATCAACGTCCATCGTACGGCCCTATCCACGTAGAATTGTATGTCGTTTGTTGGCGAAAACCATTTCTTGTGTGAAGCTGATACTACTCTATATTAAAAGATGATTTTGTTTCCACCGTAATGGAAGATGCAGGAACTTTTTGACCTTTGAACTTTGTAACTTTCGACCGGTGGATTTGCTGAGTGCATCCAACCGTGAAAACTACATGAAGTTGACAGGGCGGAACATACGGTAGGTACACTTTCGCTCAATAACATGGATGGATGAAGAATATAGAAAAGATCAGACTTTTGCAGTGAACAGAAAAGTGGTTGTAGGTTTGTTACATTATTTTATTGTTTTTAATGCAATGGAATTGATGATAATCTTGTTTTTATAAAAGGTAACACGTTGTATTGGTTTTTCTGTAGACATTCAATATTGTGCGTTTCTGGTCATTTCAATGGTAATCGCATATGGATCAAATCTATGAAGACGCTACTTACTGGCATTGAAATAGCAATTTTCTACCCGTTTTCTATGTATTTTTCGATATTAATATATATAATTTTAATATTTTAGTGATTATTTGTGAATTACAGGATCGACTAGACAGGTATTTTGCCACTATTTACTCCCTCGGGTATCATGGGCGTCCGAAGAAAAAAAATGCAAGGAGGTGAGTCAGAAGATATGATAATGCGAAGTCGACGACTCCTAAATCCCGAACGAAGCGAGGGCGAATAATATTGGCTATTACCCTTTTTGTGACAACAAGTGTAATTTTCAAGGATCTTTGCCAGCAGTTTGAAGTTTTTCACACATTTTCCTTCTTTTCATTCACTTGTTATAGTTGTTCAAAAGTACAGCCCCTCCATTTTCAGTTGTTCAAAAGTACAGCCCTTTCTGGACACCCGTGTACCGGATATGCAGAGTATGTACCGGATATGCAGAGCCACACAATTCATATGCAACTTATGAGTGGTTTCCCCAGTTTAAATTAACGGCTATTCCTGGTTATTCATATTTATGTTGATATACATTGTGAAAGGTTTATTAATATTTTTGTAAGAAAAAAAAATCCGTGATTTTTTTTTTTTTTTTTATTATTTTTTTTTTATTTAGCAAAAATATATGCACATTTATCAGTTTGTAATCGTCTGAAAAGTTAAAATATTACAGTGTTTCCTGTTTTAAATTTTAATCCGAATCTAATGTTTAATTTTCACACCATTCTAATTTTAACAAATTATAATCAATTATTCTCTTTGATATTTTGTTTATACTGTATTTAACACACCAGATTTTTAATATTATATAGCAGAACAGGTTACGAGAACAAAATTAAATACTATTCTACTAATTTATGGTTTGATATTAATATAAAATGGATACTCCTAATCTTACACGTACCAACTCTGTCATTGGACGATTTTCGTTTCACAGGTGAAAGCCCTATGACTTTCTCAAATTCTCATTAGCTTACCTTGTATCCAAGATAGGCAAGTAGCAATGCTTCTATGAGCGAGAAGAAGGCAATGAAGACCTGAATAAGCCATATTGGTAGTGGCCTGTTCACCCATATAATTGCATCCCAGTTAATTACAGGTTCTTCAGAGAAATCTTCTTCTGTCAGACGGTACGCCTCAAGGAAGACTGATTTGTTACCAACTGGACAACCGGCACTGAAGGGAAGAAAAGAAGGTGGAAGTTAGAATAGTTGTTGATAATTAGAATAATTAATCGAAGTGTGTTAAATAGCATGGCCGAGGACAAGTGGTCACGAGACTGTCGTCTGCTAGCGAGCGAAATTAGGCTATAGCCAAATATTATTAAGCATTAGCTTTTATTAAGCATTTTTAAATATATTATTATTAAGCATTTTAAAGCTGTTTGATTTTTGCGTATGTATGTCATCCTTTATTTTTAATTTTAAGTATTTTAACAAGAAAAAAGCGCGACATTGGTGACACTAGCGACATAGCTGCATGCGGAATCCCTACGACCTTAGCTCCTAGTGGCAAGATGATGAACTGGTATATGCAGCGGACGACAGTTTCGTGACCAACCTCGTCCTCGATTATGTACAAGATTAATTTGATTCCCACGAAAGGGAAATTCCCACACATCAAAATAATTTATTACAATAACAGCGGTTGATTTCTTTTTATTGTTTCGTTACATATTTAGAATAAAAAGTATTTGGAAGAGTTAAATTAACTTTTAATTATGCTAATTACGTAAATAATTGAAAAGGAGACAAATAATCTGAATAAAAAATAGTCTCTAAGTGGTATATTACAGTCAAATAAAAGTACAAAATTGGGAAAGGAACTTACTGTGTCAGTGCTAATAATACCAGTGAATTAATTCCAGTAAAATTAATTTTCCTGCATTTCGTCTGCACATCGAAAATTTATAGGGATTAATACACGGAAATTTGAAACACTGCTGGAAGCCCAGCAAAAACTGCACTAACGGTTAAGACTAATGTTTGGAAGAAAATAATTATATTGAATGAGATGTTCATTACGGACGTAGTTTTCACAAGATTCGCCTATTAATAAAAATGTCATCAGTAACTCAGATACTTCCATCGTAAATTGTTTATAAACGTTTAGTACCATAATGTAATTTCCAACTGATTATTATTTCCGGATTCGACATCCTCCTAGATTTCATTGTGCCGTTTCACTGTGCTAGACTGAATGCCAAATTCAGAGTGCTAAACTTTAATGTTGAATGGTACTTACGAATATCTAAATGTTTGGCAGTGAAGTATAAATGCATACATTAAAAAAAAAACTCTGAACGTTATTACTTAGATTAGTCTTTTAGTTTCGTAATTTTATATCTAATTTCGATTCATTCTTACTTTTTGTACAGACGTGTTCTTGAAAATGGAGGCATATCCCTCCGAAACATGTTACAAGTGAACAGACCCGACAAAAAATGTCCTATAGAGTCTCTATAGAACTTCCTATAGAGACTCTATAGGAATTTCTATAGAGTTTCTATAGAAAAACCTATAGAA
>JAQFYR010000721.1:0-11752 GCA_034694985.1 Campodea silvestrii
GGTTTTAAAGCGATAGGGCTTGGGTAGGATAGGGTTTACATTCTCAGGCCCATGCAGGTCTCTACTTCAGAGTGTATACGATGGGAAAAGAATAAACCGTGTTACGTACAGCGTTTACTGACGAATGCAGAAGAATACAATAAACTGCGAATAACCATAAGTACAACCCCCGTTGCACTTCAAAATTACTAGCAAGCTTGAAACTAAATTTTTAACACATTAAATAAACAAGAAGACCCGAGAAACCCATCCCCTGACTACATACCATTGTAGAAGTGTTTGAACTCATACTGTTCGCCCACGCGTTCGATTACGTTCGTAGAATATTAATCTTTGCCTTCAGTTTCATACCCTCCGAGTTACAAAAATAACTCATGAAGATATATTACATTCAGCATTATTGAAGAATCCCAATTCAATGATTCGGGTGGCTATACAGCCTCAGAACCAGTATTTAAAGATTCCCTTAACCATGGTCCCCTCTACTACCACAGTAATTCAATAGATAGCTACAATACTGAAACAATTTACTAACGAAGCGTTCCTACAACCAGACATCTCCCGAGCTCTTACCAGGCCGCTCGCCGACCACTGACTGACTGAGGAAGAACCGTATCCCGGGCCCTCCCCCCCTTCTATCCCCGGTCATATTTTCTCCCCGTTCCCCTACTATTGACGTCACGAGGCACGTTGTCGATTTCTCCATTTGAAATTCTCATTGTTGTGGATCGCCGTTGGCGTTTGGGAAATATCCACCCATTCCAAGAATTGTTCATAATAGAAAATAACGAACAACATACTTTCGAATTTCTCTTTTGGCAACTAAGCTGTAGAATGTAGATAGTACCACAGTATTGTGTTTTGTCCTTCACCTCTAGATTATATTTTAGGACAGGGTTACCAAATTCCTTCAATATAATGTACACTCAGGGTATTCGAAAATATTCCATGTAATGTACTGACGAGCTTTCAAAACTGCTTAAACACTTCTTGTCAAGAAATGAAATCATATGACTCAATTGTAGAATTATAATAAATGTAATAATTTATTAAAGAACGAAATAAATAAGATCGGATCAGCAAGAAGTCCCAGAAAACGATCTTCCAATAAGAAAACCCCAATCGAGTAATTTAAATTATTCCTTGTGACCACGTCACAATAAAATAAAATCCCGGAATATACTACAAGTGACAACTAATAAATATTATTATTATTCTCCTCAGGAGTTCAGAATCGAAGAGTTCACATGAAAAGGTTTAATATATATTAAGGGTTCAGAAATAGTTCAGCTTCAAAAGAGTTCATCAACAAAAATGTTTAACCTCAGGAGTTGAGAAGAAAATGCGAGTTCATATCAAAAAGGTTCAACATTAAGAGTTCAGGATCGAAAGAGTTCGTTATTAAAAATATGCAATCTTAGGAGTTCACAAAAAATTATTCAATATCAAGTGTTCAGCATAGAAAGAGTTCGTCATTAATGTGTTCATTATCAAAAATGTTTAACCATAGGAGTTCGGAATAAAATATGAGTTCACATCAAAAACATTCAATATTAAGAGTTCAGAGTTAATCAATTAAAAAGTTCAACGTCTGCAGTATGAAGAGTTCTGATCTTTTGTAAGAATTCAAACTGATTTTTTGAAAAATTTATGTTCGAAGGAGTTTGGTTTTAAAACTTGGAGATTAATAATTTTACTTCAAAAACTTAAAAGTATGCCATAAGCATTGTAAATTTGCATTCTGCAATAGTAGAATTCTACAAGGGTTTGAAATAATTTACCCCCCCTATAAACATGAAAAGTAAATAAATGGAGGCAAACAACTTTCACGAAGTTCTTCTACAAAACTGAGCCCTTTATTTTCACGAATTTCGGAAAAATTATAAACTGATTGAAAATGAACTGAAATTATTAAGAGTTCATTAATAACAGTACAGTGACAACTGAAAAGCAACAGGTTCAACTTTTAAAAGAAGTTCACGGACAAAAAGTTGAAATGAGTTTAATTTAAAATATTTTCCATCAATATGAATTATTATCTTGTTGAAATTTCAATGAGTTCATAAGGTCCACGTTCAATGAGTTCGTCAACAACAACAAAAACTTCACCACAGAAAACAAACCAACTTTATTCCAAAATTTGGTTGCAAAAATCATCTTCAAAATAAGCCAATTTCAAAGTTGCATTTCGAAAAGTTCATTTTCAAAGTTCAACATCAAAAGAGTTCTGTTTCAAAGTTGAACGTATATCAAAAAGGTTCATCAGCGTCAAATTTAAATTTCCAATGTGTTCAGTTTCAAAGTTGAATTTCAGAAAAGTTCAGCTGTGAAAGTTCAGTTTAAACGTAGAATGGAGTTTAGCATCAGGAGTTCAAAAAATGTTAACTCTTAGGGAATTCAAGCGAGCAGTGGCGTTCGGTTGGGGGATTACGGGGGTTAAACCCCCCCTTGGAAGACATCATCTATGTCATGATTCTACATATTTTGATCTAAAAACGTAAAAAAATTAAATAGGAAATCTAATAAAATCCTTTAAATCAGCAGATTTTGACTAAAAAACGTAAAAAATTTTACCCTCGCTGCGCTTGGGAATTAAGTATTATATTTTACGACTTTAAATGAACTTAATTAAAATTTTCTCGATTTCTCCACTCACCTCCTCGAGTCCTCGGATCTGTGTTAACAAACCTCTCTTCCAGTGATTATATGACGTAGGAGATTGTCAGGGGCGTGTTTGGTTGAATCTCAAAGATTTTTTATGGCATCACAGAGTAAATGAATTATATGTATGACATTATACCATTAACGATTTTTCAAATTACGGTTTATGAGCATCAAATTTTCTCTAATTTACGATACTCCTACTCGGATCAACGATATTGAACCTTTCTTTTCATGCAATGTAAGAACTTATAGTACGTCAGGGGTGTGACGATATCATTCTCAAAACAGTAGTTGGTCTATCAATACACAGAATAAGCGAATTTTGTATATGATGATGACGCGATAACGGCGGTTATCGAATCACTGTTCTTGAGTTTCGAATGATCTTGAATTTCTGATATTATTAATCAGATCTATGACAACACACCTTTCTTTTGAAATATCATGTATCTCGCTGCAGACATTTATCATCGTGATTGGTTCAATCTCAAAAGGTGTGTTGGGCAAAACACAAAATAAGAAAATTACAGCATATACATGATGCTACAGTGTATGACACAATCATGGCGATTTTCGAATCACAGGCCATGAGCTTCTAATTTTATGTATGTAACTAATTACCTACACTCGTACTCGAATCATCGATAAATGGTCTTTCTTCTGAGCCTTTATACGACGTTCAGGGCTGCGATGAGTTAAATCTGAAATGTCTTGTTGGAAAATATTGCAAAATCAGTTAATTATATATGTGATGATAACGATATGATTTCGACGATTTTCGTATCACAATCTCATTTTCCCGAATTATCGATACGCTCAATCGAACCATCGATTACACACCTTTCATTAGGGTCATTATATGACGTTGTAGACCATCAGGTGCATGATGGGATCAATCTAAAACGATATGTCGGGCAACACACAAATTAAGCAGATTGTGTTTTTGACGATAACGATACGATTTTGACGATTTTCGAAACGGTTTCATTTTCTCGAATTCTCGTTACCCCTAGTAAAATACCTTTCTTTTGAGCTATTATACAAAATTTTAGACTGTCAGGAGCGTGATCGGTTCAAACTCAAACGATTTGACAACACACAGAATAAGCGAATTACATATATGATATTCAAATATATTTAATTTCAGTGCTTTTTTGAAAGAGACGGATTGCTTTCACTTACGATGCGGATAAAAATTGTCATTCCTGTAAAAATTGTCATTCCTCGGATTGCTTCACTTACGATGCGGATGGTCCCCCATGACTCACTAAAGGAGCCCCATTTTTCATTTCAGAATATTAGTAATAAGAGTCGCCTACTTTTTTAATTGACTAACGTATATTACTGAGGTTTATTTCATGTTGAAAAATCTCATGTAAGAATAAGCCCTTTGAAATTATGTGAACATATATGGGGCACCATTTTCACTTTAGAGTTTGTATATATAATATAGCCTATATATTTTTTTTGCATTTTTTTTCTTTATTTTTTTTTCAGAACGATAAAACTCTCTTTTCATTCCTTCACTCGGGGGCCCCCTTTCACATTATTGCAGTCAGGGGCCCGGGTGCACCGCACCCCCTATCGCTACGGCCCTAGTTATACAATAGTATGTTTCCCATGAAAGTGTCTAGTTCATTGATTTTTTTTTGTTAGTGTGTTTTTGCTGAGGTTTTTCAACGTGTCATCAAATATGTTTCAGAAGTTCTGTCAATAAAGAGTAAATTTCTCACTTTTTTAATGAAATTTGTTGTTTACTGCTTTGTAATTTCCCTAATAACTAAAGCCTTCTTTAAAGTGTAATATTTATACAACACCCTGGTAATTTCTGGTTGAATGGGAATTAATTCCATGTATTTATGATACACTATTGCATTATGATTATAATGTAAGGGATTATGATTATGATATAATGGGATCCGTATCTTAGCAGTAGATGCAGTTTTTAGTATGCCAGTTCGACCCTCCATTTCATATATTTCTCAAAGTTGACTATTCGAATGTTATAAGTCAATAAAAGTATTGATTGTGCTTTCTTCTTTACTTAATAGTGTTTTTGAGACATGACTTCACGAATACAATTGCGAGTTTGTTAATATTATTGTTGAACAATTGCCGATTTTAACATCCTGTATATTGCAGTATTATACACTGTCTTCTGTTGTTTCTATAATACCTGTAGTTTTATCTTTCATTTTCGTGTAAGATCATGCACATTAGAACATTCTAAAGCTGTTATACAATGTTAGTGAAAGATACACTGTATTTTAGAGGTGCACTATGCTGCTGGTAGTTGGTCTGAAACCTTAGTCATAATTCATTTATTAATATCATAATGTATGCTTAAACTTCAAACAGAAAGGAGATTATTCATATAAGCAAACTCAATATTCGTTAATATACATCTTGCTAAAAGATTTTAAAGACGTAGACATTTCAAACTGGAATTCCTACAAGAAACAATGATCACCAATAAGACTCTTCGAATTGTAAGGTAAAGCATGATGATCAAAACCAAATGTGGTACTTCTTTCAACGGGTACTAAAACAACTATGAAACTGTATGGTTTGTTTCTTGTTTTTAATTTTTCAGAAACCGTTTTTTATGGAACGAAACAGTAGACTACCAATACTGTCATGTTATTTACAAATAGGTTCGAGCTTAGCTCTTTAGAACCATTATATTATGTTATCGGCATACTGGAATATGTTGGACGTGATTTTACAACATATATGTATTACAAACAGTATGGAGAAACGGATACTCTTTAAGCAATTTGATACAAAATTGTTAGCATTAGGATATTGTAATTCAACATGCCAAATTTAATATCATTTAATTATCATTCAACTGAGGTAATACAATTATTTGGTAACTGGTATCACCAATATAATATACATTATAGTATATTCATATCATGCAAATATATTTATTTTTCCTATAACCTTTTCCTAAGTTAATTGATATGTATGGTCTTGAAAATAATTTGTAAATGATTGATTTCCATATTTATTTGCATTTAATGCAAATCTAATAATGATAAAGCTTTCCAGATAACTAAAGTAGTCGCTATGGCCCCCGTACACTCAATAAATCGTACGTTAGTGAATAATAGTATGTTTTTTTTTTACATGTAAGTGCTAACCGAGAGGTTTATGCACTATTTAAGTCTCATGTTTTTGTGATTCCTTTGTTTTCCAGAACGTGATGGATGGGTGTTAAGTGATGACAGCAGTTTGTGAGATTGTGTATATAAATTTCTGGAATTCGGGGAAAATATCTGGCAGGAGTAGTTTATGAAGCTTTGCACTGCTGAATATACATGTACTACCTAAATAGTTCGTAGGATTAAGTGACTTTTTAACAAGATTGTGCATTTTAGGGGTAAAATTGTGAAACTTGGTAGGCCTGTTACTTATAACAAATTACATATTTTGAGCATTGTAGGCATCGCCGGAAAGCACTTTGAGACGCCATATTGGAAAATGTCGTCATAAATCAGTTTTCAGCTTATAACTGTTGAACGGCTGGTTCGACTTTAAATATTTTTTTCATTATTTTAAAGCTAGTTTTAAGACGAAAACATTTGACTATTATCACTTTTTCTCTAAACCTTAAAGATTTTGCACAAATTTTGAGAATTCAACCATCTAGGCCTAAAAATGGATTTCCTTGTTCAGTAACTTTTTACTTACTGAACAGCAAGTCACATTTATAAATAGAACTAGAATAAAAGATAATGTAACTAGCTTTACATTGGTGTCATACATACAGTGTTTTGATCTATACATTGCTCGGAAATTGCTGATTAAAGTGAAAATGTCGGATTCACGTGTGATTTCTACAGTATCCTGGAATGTGTTATAACGTAAATTTCAAGTTTATTTAAACGCATTTAGTAGGTGCAGTTCCAGTCGCAATTGATAGGAGGTGGAGTGGTCCTTGTTTAGTACTGCAGTGGAACACTAGCTATACCTAAGCGGAGTGAGGACGAAATTTGCTTATGTCTTAGTAAAAAAAAAAGTTACAGTAGCAATGGGATTTTTGGAAATTTTACTGATATTGCCATATTTTATTTATTATTCGTTCCCTTTCTCTTTTTACTTTTTCGTTTCAGACTGAGGGGAGGGGGGAGAGAGGGTTGCTCATCAGCATCCGGTGTTTGTTTTGTTTTAAATGCCGTAGCTTGAAATCGACTTTTCTGATACACGAGTTGGAGGTGCATTAACTTCCAAACGAAAAATAAATCGGTTATTACCACATCTTGATACATGTATATGGGAAAACTAATATACCATATCATTTAATTTTAGTACTGAATATTTACGTGCATGTGTTCACAAGCAGCAGTCTTTTCATAATGACCGAAATATATGGTCATGTATAGGTTTTTCATGAGCCCCGGTGTTGTCCTTTACTGCTCATCAGGCATTCTGGCATAGGAGCGAAATTAAACCCGTAGTATTCGACTTTCAGACTGCTCGCCGAAGCAACTGCGCCAGTCTTCAACACAGGGCATTATGTTTAATGGAATATATGCTATAAGTCCGGTAGTATAGAGCATTAGAGTGGATACAAGTGTTACAAGGTATTATATACACACACGGATGTAAATTTAATTATAGTGTTTCATGCTAATATTAAGTAAAAGAATAACTGCTGGAAAGCACTATATTTACTGTTTAATGATTCTCCCTAGTCAATCGTACTCCCTATCTTCACCATGTTAATGAATTTTCTAATAGCGTTGAAACTACAAACACCATAATTATGAAACTTAAAATACTTTTAGAAATGTTAATTATCTGGGTTTCCCTGTTGTTGAAATAATTAATTTCGTTCTCCTTCCTGTTAATTTCTATTTTTAATTTTTTTTGCGTAATCTTCACCAGATAAAAATTGACTTTAAATATGGGAAATTAAGTATTCTGACAACAGGCAAACCAAGATAATACACTGCCCTAACAGTATGCAAAATTTCATAAATATGCAGTTTATTGTTTTAACGTAATTAGAAAACTCATTTAACATGGGGAAGATAGAAACTACGATTGCTGACTAGGGACGTAAGGATAGTCCTTAAGTGTACTAGTACTACATTAAACTTTACTGCTCGATTTCACCATGTTATCACTGAATATAAAGAATATGAATAAGGAGTACAACTTAATTTCAAATCCTGTGTGTGTTTTCAATACCATATACACATTAGCATCTAATTTGTACTGCCGGTCCATTACCTTATATTCCTATAAACCTGCTGATGCTTTGTGTTGAAAAGTGTGGCGCATTGGCTTCTGCGAGTGGTCTGAAAGTCCAGTATTACTTTAATATCATTCCTGTGATAGCATGTCTGATGATCCTTGACGGGGCGAAACCGCGATCGCATTGCGAACCTACCCATACTCTTATTTCCACAGTTTGGAAAAGGTAGTCCCTCGCGGGTTTAAACTCCTTAGAGAGTGGTAAAACACTACTTCTGGATCACATAATTATGTACTTAAATATTCAGTTTTAATATTAAATGAAAAAGTATAGTGCAGTGGCCTTCAACCTTTTTGACATGCGACCCACCGAAGCTTAATTCTCTTTTTTCGTGACCCAAAATTTTCGTACATTAGAACCCAGACATATTTGTAGTAACTGACATTATTATTCATTATTCGCAATGAAACGAAGCTCAATATAACTTTCATCATACTTTCGATTGGACGACATTTTTCGTTTCTTCTCCGACGGTGGTTTTAACGATGGCGAGACTGTATTATTTTCTGTAGCATGCTGAGTTTCCGTAGGTGTTGGTGCGATTGAAGCCTGCTACATTTGTGAACAGTTATACGTGCAGCTAATAACCGAATTGCTCTAGTAATAAACTGATCCATGTCAACGATTTAATTAATCGACCACAATACAATGATAGTACAGAAAATTATCACTGATCACCAATTGACAATCACAGTTTGCACACAAACACCAGCACAGACCACACACTCAGTTTACGACGGCTTTTTTTTTTTTTTTTTTCATTTCAAGCAGAAATAAATTCTTACCAACAGCTATTTGATTTCTGGAAATAGATCAGTTAAAAGGCGCCTTACAGTGAAATAGATCCTTACTGACTGATATTTGAAATCAAACCATTATTTCAAATAGGGTGACACATTCATTTCGCTTTTACCGTTACATATTATCATATATTACGTTGGGAGAAAAAAATTGTTCGAAAAGAATGGACATGAGTTGAATGCTTCTTATTTATTTTCCATTTAATTTCTTAAAAATCATTATTTTTTTTGTAAGATCGGCGACCCTATTTCTAAAGGCTTGCGACCCAAAGCTTGAAGGCCACTGGTATAGTGCATCTGAGTGGTTTCACCCATGATTTCTGTCCTCTTAACTGTAATTTATCCGAATATATCGCTGTAACATTTGCTACACATTCATGACAAAAGTTTCCGAAGTGAAGATCAAATACTTAGTTTATTCGGTCCGACGGTACCATATCCAGGAGGTAATATCGGTGTTTATACAGGCAACTTAAACGTTGAAACTGTGATTAGGATCTTAACAATTAATTCTGGTCAGGATACGATCCTCCTACAGCATTGTTGAAATTGAAGAGAAAAGTATAATGAAACCGAAGCTAGAAGGATTTCTGAGGGAAGTGATGATAGAAATCTTTACTTTTTAAGTGCAAAAATTTCCGTTTTAATGTGCTTATCAAGGATTTTAGTTTTTAATTCTCGCTTTTTTCATTTTACTTCGTCTTATTTTTTACATTTCAATGGGCGCGTTACATCTCTGTCCACCACCCATTTGAGCATACCTTGGAGGGTTTCAATTTATCTTTACATACCTTTTCGTGGTCTCGACGTGTTAATTTACTAAAAATATATCAATGTCTTTAGCATGTACAGAATAAGAGCCATTATGGTTCCCAATATAACTTCGCAATATCGAAAAATGAATAGGCTCAATAGAACATTAAATTATGTAAAGGTCGAACAGCCCTCATGTTTAACAGATGAATATTGTGCATTCTCTAATTATCTGCCGATCTGTATCCTTTTTTGGAGAACATTCTTTTCTTTCCAAAATGATGCAATTGAAAATCTAACTTGTCTGAGGTTCGACTACAGCTGGTGCATAAGGAGCAATTTAGATGAGTTTTCTTCCCTCCAAGTAGTTGAAAGGTGTCCTGATGGAATTGAGTTACTATATAATTTTTAAACGCAAAGTATTGAAGAAAACTCCTCTGAGAAGCAAATTTAAGTTCCACAAAAACTGTGATATTTGACTATTTGAGCTCATCAAATCCAAGGGCTATTGAACGGTCTATACTCGGCGTAGAGTGAAAAACAGCAAGTTAATGTTTTCATATTTTAGAAAGCAAAATATTCAAGTCGCCACCAGTTATTCATGAGATTTTTGCAAGAACACAAATTTCCCAGTGACGATACATCTGAAAATATTATTTTATGATGACAGATATATCCACAGCTGCATAACAATTACATTAGTCTCATGTTTGAACTTATTCATTTTACAATTAACATTAGTGGCAGTGTATTTGCTTTGGCTTCGCAAGTTGAATTTCTCAAAGCAACACATTATATAATACAGATACAATGCTATAGAGATACTACTGTGCTGACTGCTAAGTGTTTTACAAATTTGTACGAAAGTAATACCCTAAAAGCTGTGTCATAAACAGAAATTCCATGAGTTTGATAGTAACGAGTTATTTTGCAGACCGTACGACTTTCATTGAATACAGTTTCGATGTAAAACTGGATTCAATAAAAGTCATAAAACTCTCAATTTTTTAATCAACGTGTGAAAGCACAAATTGTAATTATAGACTGGGACAGATTTGAGAAATTCCTACTTCTTAAGGCATTTTTGCGCAAAAGTTGGCAAACAACTTTTTCTGAATCAGTTTTTTTGTGCTGATTACAAATATTTTGTGTGCCACTCTCGATTTTGAATTTTTGCGTTCCAAATGGCTAGAAACAAAATGGCGGTCATGAAAAGTGACTTATACTTATAACTTTTGAAATATTAGTGGTAGGCGTAGGATAGTGATTTCGGAGCATAAATTTATGGTTTTGGGTGTGCTAAATCCAAATATTTTGTTTGCTGCTGTCAATTTTGACCGCAAATTCTCTAAATTGTTAGAAACAAAATGGCGGTTCTGCAAACTCGAATATTCTTCCAATTCTGGAAGTATCGGTGATAATCAGTGCCGTAACCAGCTCCTCATCAGTGGGCGGGCGAACATAATGGTAGGGAGGGCAAGACATATATATATATATGTAAGCGTTTGCTCGTCAAATGTATAATATCTGTTTTAAATTCAAAGAAAATTATAATTATACAGTATAAAAAATCGAATGTTATAAAAACGAATTTATTTCACTAAAACAAATTTGAGAAACAAAGATATTTTCGTAGTATTTTGCCTTCTTCATATTTTGAGAGATTCTTTATTAGAACATTGAACAGTAAAAACAACGATTACTGTAATCCACCTACAGCTTTTTTTTTTACCAAAAGTGACATACCGAACTGTTTTACTCGATCTTCTACCCCCAATATAAAGTGGTTTTCAAAGTACAAAATTGTTTTTAATTGGCTTTGCGTTGATGACCCATTGACTGTTTTTCAGTTCCAAAAAATCATATTTGAAGTAGACAATTAGGATTCACAAACGGTTGTTGATTGTAGATACCCTCAATGATCAAGAAGCACATTTAATTTATAAGCGGATGGTAATATCGTACATATTGAAAAATGATAACAGAAAATTTCAAAATATTTGTTCATACATGTATGCTAATTTTTCTGGTAACTCGCAATCCGTCATCCGCTAAATCCTGTATATAATTTTGCTTAATTACAAATTTTTAGGAGTGATTATTATTAGGTCTGCACCTATAATACTGATTTCGTCAAATCGACAACTAGACGACGCTAAAATGAGTTTTCAAATCACTTAACAAAGCTGCACCCATCTTGTGAAAAAGGCACTGCCTCACAAAATTTCTCATTTCTTCTTTCTCACTAATTGATCTTGATCTAATATCA
>JAQFYR010000722.1:0-11749 GCA_034694985.1 Campodea silvestrii
AGGAGTTTTTGATTACGATGATGGATATAATGAAGCCGTCAATTTTAGCAAGGATTTGAAAAGGCGGAATTATAATATCTCATTTATAATTTAAATAAATCTTATTGCTTCACAATATTTACACTTTTATTTAGGACTTTGTAGCTTGAAAAGTTTTAGCAGTAGATTTAGATTTGTTATTAGCATATTCTCGTTACATTTTGTGAGATTCATTTTAACCCTTTAAAGGCAAGTGTGTGGGCATCTCATACACCTTTTCATTTTTTTTTATCAGAAAGATGGCGAGTGTATAGGATTTCTAAACACATCCAAAGTGTGAAGTGAGCAATGGTTGTTGACCAATTTGATTGTAGGGGGCCATTTACCCATTGTACAAGCTGTCGTCACATAACAACAAAATGTTAACAGAAAAGAACTGAAGTGTATCAAGTTGAGATAGTTCACTGTTAACCTTATAGACTTCTGGAATTTGTACAAGTCTTAGGTGAAGTTTTTGGCATTTTGGAAACACAATAGATCACCCACAATTTTTTACATGACATTTTTGTTTCTGGAACCAGGTACTAGCTTCAAAATATTAGTAATCACCGATAGGAGAAAATTGTATTTTTAAAAGTACAATTGCAAAATTAAAAACAAGTGGGAAAAAATAACAACCATGGTTTACGTTGACGAATTAATTTATTTCACTTAGAAATGTAATATCATAATTCTGATAAATCAAGTCCGTATAAAAATCAGTAGTATCATTGTCTTCGTCGACTTCAGGTAACAGAACTCCTATTTCTCTCAACTGAGGACACTTCGTGAAAAGAAAAGATATAAAGTCCTTCTTAAACTCGATATAATCGACATATAAATGCTCCAATTTAGGAAAGTACATGTTGTTCAATGTCACTCGATCCGAATCTGCCGTAACGCAACATTGTGATAATTCAACGGAAAGAAACTGAATTGTACTAGAGAAACTTCCTAGAAAATCCATACTGTAACTATCTGGTTTGTCGGTAGTAATTCTCAATGTAATTTTTTCCAAATTTCTAAAAATTGATTTGCCATCCCATTCAATAATTTCGCATTCAAATACCTGTAAGTTTTCTAACTGTGGAAAGTGCTCAGCAAATAATGATAGATTCAATCTATCTAAGCAACATTGAAGTTCAAGGTGTTTGATATTCGGCCAACTTAACTTTAAAGGACCCAGGTACACCAGCTCGTCACACGGTTCGGAGTCACAGAAAAATTCTACTTTTTCAAGTAATTGAAGTTGACTGAAAACAAGGTAAATTTCTGGAAGTTGTGGCAGTCTTACATGAAGCACCTGGCATTTTGTAAATACAATGGAAAATACAATAGCTGTTTCGTAATTCATAGCAAGTGAAGTAACTTCTCGTAGTGGAATTTCTGAAAATACAGCATCTCCTAATTCTGATACGTAATTTTCGACTATAAAATCCTGACCTAAATATTTCAGATTTGGTAAATTTTCAATTAATATTTCGAATTTATCATTGAGAATCCATAAATCATCTAGGAAATGGTTTCGAATTTCAACAACTTCCAATGTATAACAGCATCTATTCTTTTTCTTTTGAGTTTTGTAATCATCGTAACACAATTTCAAGAAATCGACTTCCTTTAGATCATTCGTTATCGAAAGACGAGCCAGTATCTTTACATGGAAACATTCCTGTCCAATAGCTTGCAGTATGTTTCCAGAAAGTCTAACATTTTCCAGATCAAGTAAAACGATATTTCTGGTCAAGTCGAGAATCAAACTCCAAACTGCATTGACTGCATTCTTACCAAAGAAGTTGCTTGAAAAACTTAAATCCACAAAATTCTTACCAAATTTCTTGATGAAATAAATACATTCGTATTGCGTCAGCGTATAGTTCTTAATTCTCAGGTAGTTAACATTATTGTAGAGACTGCAGAATAAAAACATAATCCTGCTCCTAATTCTGAAAGTGTAATGGCATCTACGAAACGTATTTTCTAGTTTGGTTTGAACAAGTACGAAAGCATCATAAGGAGTATCGGATATCTGATCCTGAATTTCAAGCATCACTGAACATTTCGGAATAGGTAATGGATAGCAGCAGTACTTACAGTCAGAAATCACATGATTGGTTATAAATTCCCATAAGCTGTCAGACAATTTTGTAGAAGTCAATTGCGTCAAAGTTTGTGGTAATTTCCTTTTTGACATTTTTAATAATTTAAAATTGATTAATAACTTGAATCGGTTTTTTTGTTATGTTGTGTTGTATTTTTATTGTTCTTGAAAATAGTTCCAGTTTCAATATAAAAATTACATTATTGTATGTTGAAAGAATGACTGCGGAAATGTAACAACAATAGAAATGTAACAACAATATATGAGCAAGAAGATACAAGATTTGAACAAGACAAAAGATACTATATTTGCTTCTCCAGTGAACAAGATGTAATTCTGATATTATATCGAAAGATATGGAAACTATATTTTGTTTTTTGTGGTGCTTGAGCTGTTTTCAAAATGGCTATTGACGAAAGTAAACCACTAAGCCTCATGAAGAAAATTAAATTTATATACTTTTACAATGCAGAATGGATGCTACAAATAAATTTACATAATTATGTTATTGAATATTGTTAGGTGGAAATTACTTATTGAAACTGAAAATACATTTTACAATATCCAACTCTAGAGCAGTTAGACTATTAAGATTGACAATCTATAGGTTCGCACTCAAAGTTGACCTCGTCGAAGGGCTTGAGACTTATTTCGAGATATTGAAAAAAATAACCTTCATATACGTTTCAGCCGTACAATTTGAAGACATCTTTCGAGTTTTTCTAATACACTAAAACATATTTTCATCAATCAGATATGAGCATTTATAGAGAACGAAAATGTGAAAATACTGAGACATGTTGATTTTCTTAACTTGGAGATTTGGAATATATTTTACTTACATTTTGATTTAGAGTTTGTATCTGATGGTTTAAAAATGTGCCCTCATTTACAACTTACGCAAATTTTTGGAAGTCAAGTCAATGGTTATAATGAAGCTCTGAATTATCAAAAGGATTTGAGTAAAGTGAATTATAATAACAATATTACATTTCTCACACGCTAAGTAAAAGATTTCATACTGCCAACTAATTCGTTTTTTTTCTATTTTTAGTCATTAATTTTGCAATTTATAGTAAGACTATATAATTATGCATAAAAATAATTTTCAGTACAATTAAAAATCCGTGAATTTCGATGCCGGAGTGAAATACAGAAGTATTGACCAACTCGAATTTCCCTCACTTGGAATATATGCTGATTTGTTGTTTAGAATTTGCTAGTAATGTCATAATATCTGATGTTTTCGCGAAAATGTCCAATTTTGCAAACATTAGGTTATCTCAGATCATAGGATGTTATAACGTAATAATATTTCAGAAATAATTGATCGTTCCGAATATATTATGTCCCTTTTTCTTATTAATGTACATATAACATCAGGTACAAAAAGTGGATTTTCTACGTTGTCATTTATTAACGAACACATGAATTAAAATTCCATGTACTACAGAACTACACAGCAGAATTAAAATGAAGTACTTCGAATATGTAAAAGTTTTGAACATCATCTGTAGATGAAATTTGATTGATAATGAAGTAGCACTTTTTTAAGAATTTTTCCTCACAAATAAATAATTGAGTAAGATCATTACCATTTTTTCCAAAGTTAGGTTTCTAAAAATACAAAGAATAATTATTAAATATGCAAACAAACGACAATCTAGAATATTATGAACTGCTGAAGCTACAGCGTTCAAATTGTCAAGTAATATAAAACGTATCGTGACTTTCATAAGCGTATTATAGAGGAACATTTTACTTTAAAAAGGGAAATATCCCCACAGAGATAAGTAAAATACACAAATATAATATTATAAGGCAGTATCAAGCTGAATTTCAAGTGACTCAATAATTTTAAAATACCAATAATGCCCCAACGAAATCCGCCACAAGCATTGACGCGTCTGACTTCTACACATATTTCGAATCGATTATGGTCAACTTTTAACAAGCATGTGATTTCGGACTGTAAGTACTGTTCTACGCCAATACCTATTCCAAAATGTACTGTGATAGATATAATAAGCAAATGGATATCGAATCTGCCTGTTGATGCTGCTAGACTCACCTTGGGCAAACTCCAAGTCATCTTACACAGGAATTCGGACACTTTTAGCACGATGGTTGCTGAAAACAGAATTTTATATATATTTCTTGTCATTTGTGAAAATGCTGGTTGTTTACAATGTATGTATTTTTGTCTCTCCGAATACGAAGGCTTCTTCTATTTCATCAAGAAATTTGGTAAATATGCTAGCAATTTAAAATCTGCAGATGTTCTAAATTCCCTTGAAGATTATGCAATGTGGAGTCTGATTCTTGGTTTGGCTAGAAACATTATTTCTATTGACTTCTATGGAGTATTAATTACTGGAAATATTCTGATTTCTGAAGGTTTTAGGAAGGGAATCTGTACAGTTAAAAAATATCACACGTATTAATTTAATGAATAATATCACCAGTGATGATTTTCTTACAATGTGTTATGTTGATTACAAAGCTCGAGCTCAAAAGAGGAATAGATGCTGTGATACATTAGAGGTTTTTGAAATCAGTAAGAATTATATCCCTGGATATTTAAGATCAAGGCTCGGCTCCCTTCACATTTTAGACGATGAGACAGTACTACAAACTACATTCAAGATTTTACTTGAGAATTTACCGAATTTGAAATATTTGGGGTCCCAGTTTGTAGTTGAGAAATATTTATCAGAATTCAAAGGTTATGCAGTTCAAGAAGTTCCACTTCGAGAAGTAACTTCAGTTTGTATGAGTGACGAAACAGCTGCCATGTTTTCTACAATATTCCCGAAATGTGAAAAACTTGATATACATGTCAATCAGAGTCCAGAAGTTTTTAACATCCTCAGTCAATTGCCACAAATTGAAACACTAATTCTCAGTTCAAATGCCACAATGCCACCTGATCTAATTTACCAGAAACCTCCACAACACAGCAGTTGGACAAGCATAAAAAACCTAGAGCTCAAATACCATGGTAATAATGTGGATTTATCATTATTTGCTGATCAATTTCCAAATTTAGAAATCCTCCTTGTGGATACATGCCATTCTACTAATTGGGATGAGAAAACGTTTTTCAGAAAACTGGAAAAAATAACATTCAACTACGTTTCAGCAGAAGAAATTAACCTAAACTACTTTTCAAGTTTCTCGAAAACAATAACTCATATTTCTATCAAGTACTCATGGGCATCGATAACAAACGAGAATGCAGAAATATTGAATGAAGTGGATTTTCCGAACTTGGAGTATTTAGGACTTTATAACTTACGATTTGATTTGGGTTTCATATCTGGTGTTTTGGAGAAGTGTCCTCAGCTGAAGGAATTAACAGGTTTTATTATTCGCAATGAAAGTTATGAAGTTGTGAAATTTAAAGAAGATTTGATGAAACAGAATTATGATATTATACTGATGGTTTAAATAAAGTGAATTTTACAGGATTAAAATATTCTAGTTGTTATTTGGACGTATCTAGTCGTTTCACGCCGCAAATATAAATATTCATTGCATATTAACAAACAGGTTTTATTTTTTATTTTAAGGAAGGCATATATTAATTTAGGTATACTTTTGGATATGATGCGAATGGATAATATGAAACTGTTAATTTACGAAAAACATATATTTGAATAATTTGAAGAAATCATTTCGGCTCAAGTTTCGAATAGCCCCCCCGCGCTATTGCAACATGTTATACATCATTAGAAGCGTTCAAAGTTTCCGCAAATTTGGGTAGCCCGAGAAAAACGATGAGGAAGGTAAATTTTATCGATCGGTAGAATTCGATTTTTACAGAGGGTAGGAACATAAATATAAAGTGTTATGCA
The DNA here is from genome assembly GCA_034694985.1 of Campodea silvestrii. Classification (NCBI taxonomy): domain Eukaryota; kingdom Metazoa; phylum Arthropoda; class Diplura; order Rhabdura; family Campodeidae; genus Campodea; species Campodea silvestrii. The sequence continues at coordinate 5,977 of JAQFYR010000722.1, forward strand.
TTACTGAAATCTTCTTAAAAATACGCTTCGAATGGTGTCCTTGTAATTTCGGTACCTCGCTGTCTGACCCTTCTGTGAACTGTTTTGTAAATGAGTACACAATTATAAATGTTACATTTGAAATTGTTTATTGCTCAGTGTTCATATTTCTAATTCTCACAGTTTGCCCCCCGGCAGGGCTATGTCGGAGATCAATACTTACAAGTAGGGCTAGGGCGGGGGTCCAGGGGCGGAAGCCCCTTGGGTGAAGAGGGGTCTGGGGGCGGTAGCCCCCCGGTTAGGACAGAGGAGGATGGAGAATTAGATCAGGTTAGGTGAGGTCAAGTAAGGTTGCCTGGCGGCAGGAGCCTGTGGGCGGCAGCCCCCAGGTTAGGACAGACGAGGGGAGAGAATCAGGTTAGGTTAGGTCAGGTCACCCCTTTTAAGCACCTACAAGTATTTAAACTTCTGAAATTATATGTTGAAATACTGTATGATGAGCACTGAACAATAAACAATTTCAAATGTAACATTTATAATTGTGTATTCATTTACAAATCAGTGCACAGAATGGTCAGACAGAGAGGTATATCGAAATTACAAGGACACTATTTGAAGCGACTTTTTAAGACGATTCCAATGACATATTGCACTCTGTATATTTCTGTTCCTACCCTCTGCAAAAATCGAATTCTACGGATCCATAAAATTGACCTTCTTCAACGTTTTTCTCGGGACACCGAAATTTGTAGAAATTTTGAGTATTGCCATTCAAGAGTACTCACTGAGACGCTTCCAACCATGTATAATATGTCGTAATAGCGCCATCATTTCTTTTTATTCATATTTTTTTAAGTATTGTTTTAATTTACTGTCTCCTCACTTCAAGTCCTGTTATTTCAGACTCATCTACCGAATATCTTTACATATAAAACGGTCAAATGTTAAACAATTAATAAGCTACAATAAAACATTAGTCGAATTTATTTTTCATTACTACCAGCTATATCATTCTGTTCCTTTTTACGTCGAATATGAAGGTCTGGGAGAATTACAGTATCTTTCTGAATATTTTCCTCTGGGAGAATTACAGGTCTTCAAGTAGATGATCTCTATCAACTGCGCCAGCGCTGTCCAACTCAAATTGACCCGCGGGCCGCATTTGCAATTGCCAGATAGCAGGAGGGCCGCAAGTAATTATTCCCCAAAAAAATCGAATAATATAGTTGCAAAAAGGGCAGTATCGATCCTCCAGTACACGGGCGCCAGCCGAAAATTAATGATGCCGGGGGGTTACCTTGGAGGATAAAATTCAACTTTGCATTCAGGTAAAAATAGTACCTGAATGCAAAGTTGAAGACCTTGGAGGAGTGATATCGAATTTTTTTTGCCCTTTTCATAAGAACTTTTTTTAGATTTTAAGGTTATTTTTCTCACGAAAAGCTGGAAAAAATTTCACATTTTCCTTCTATTTTTTAGTTATTCAGAAGTCCGGGGGGGGGGGCAAGCGCCCATTCACCATCCTGCGGACGCCCATGATCCAGACTAAATTAAGAAACGAGGGATATCCATGGTTACAACGAGCTAATTTTTTTTAAAAAAGCTAGTCCCTTATTCACGGAGTTCGTACTGTCAAAATCCGAGCGGAGCGAGGACGTTTTTTATTCGAATTTTCACTGTTAAAATGTCAGTATTTAGGTGCTTTCCAGCAACAGTATACTTTCCATTTATTGTTCGTGCATAATAAATTTTCTCAATGAATTTTGACGCATTTAATAATTTTTTTTGAGAATCTCATTAGGATTCGCAGGCCGCAGAAATATGGCTGGCGGGCCGCGGGTTGGACAGCCCCTGAACTACGCTATCATCAGCTGGCAAATGATTGATTATTTCCTCATCGAAATAACCATACAGGTTTCGTCTTCGGCCAGAACAGACGTGAAAACTATCAAGGAGTCGAACTGTAATTTTTTTCAGTTACGTTATGGTTTTCGGTTCAGACTTCATTTGGGTTTCGGTTTCATATGATGATTTGAAACCACCACTTTGAAACAAGGTGATTTGAAACAAGGTTTCATGTGATTACATGTGATGATTTTCTTACATTGTGTTATGCTAATACAAAGCTTCATTTCAAAAGAGGAATAGATGCTGTGATACATTAGAGGTTTTTGAAATCAGTAAGAATTATGTCCCTGGATATATAAGAGCGAGGCTCAGCTCCCTTCACATTTTAGACGATGAGGCAGTACTACAAACTACGTTCAAGATTTTTCTTGGGAATTTACCTACGGTAATTTGAAATATTTGGGTTCGCAGTAATTTGAAATATTTGGGTTATCAGAATTCAATTGTAATGCAGTTCAAAAAATTCCACTTCGAGAAGTGACTAACCTGGAGAGTTTTTGGATGCAAGTTCCCATATAGAACGGAAAATTGTGATAAAAAAAATAATGGAAAATTGGGAGAAGTTGTCAGTTTGGGTGTAAAGTATACAATTATATTTTCTTCAGTAAAAATGGCCATTATCTTTAAATCATTACAAGAATTAATTTAAGAACCTATATTCCGTGTCACATTACTGTATATTTAAATGTATTTCAGTAGGCCAATAAGTACGAATTTAGACAGCCTCTTAGATCTAGTGGTTAAAATTCCTGATTGCTAACCACGAAGCCCCAGGTTCGATTCCCGGCATGGCAGGAAACATTTCTGACAGTGGGGAGATCAGTTCGGTGGTAACTTTTACCCCCGTGGTAAATCGAGAGTTAACCCCGAACCGGAGCGATATGTTCGGTGGTAAGTTGAGGGTTAAGCTATTTTTACGTAGTAAACTACCACCGAGGTAACGCTAACACCTAACTAACTTACCACCGAACTGATCTCCCCACCGTGAGTGTTGGTCTGGAGAGGGTTTCACCCAGTCTCGTGAGGATAAATGGGTCTTTATTTTCATAACAAACCCGATCACGTAAATCAAGATTAATGACTGAGGGATGTCATCATCCTGATCACCTTAAGACGCTTAAGTGCCGTAGTGTGCATGGTTACCTACCTGACAGGAGGTAGGCCACTTGGTAGGCTTTAATCCGATATAGGAGTCTGGGGCTCTCGGATTTATATAAGTAGGCCTACGAATTTAGTTTTCCATCATATCATATCAATCTGACGTGCCATACATAAAATTTCAGTTTGATTCAATAAGGAGTTTATTGCAATAAATTTCCAAAGTTGCCGAATTTCCCATATGAATACAGAGGTAGGTGAATCAAGTTTTAACGACATCTGTATTCTAATGGGAATTTTTCATAATTTTGGAAATTTATTATGAGAAACCCACTGCATAAATAAAACTGAACTTTTATATGTCATTTTAGAATCATTCCAACATTTTGTGAAAAGAATTACAAATCTGTAACATAAGTATTTAAAAAGTAGAAATTATTATGACGTCAGAGCAGATCCATCTATATCTTGAAAATCGGCATTGTAGTTTGTTAGGAAACTTAAATTTTCCAGTGCATACCTTACTTTGAATGATGATTGATTTATTCTATCACAGAAGTATTTTAACTTGGTAAATTTCGCCTTTATTTGGGATCACAAAATTGGATTGCGTATCTTGAATGTTAACTTTAGAGCACTGAATGAGATTTGGACTGGGTCACTGCAACGACCTACTAAAACTACTTAAATTTGTTATTAACTTTACTACAATATATTCAATCTTGGGGTGACGTTTCTTGCTTGGCGTAGCGAAAGGTGTATTTATTTAATGTTGCTGGTTTCTAATGTTAAATTACTTGCTAATATTATATAATTCTAAAGTTTTATTTAACATTTTTAGTTGTCTACTTTTTATAATTAGCATTAATAATAAATTCCCTTTTACATACAGTATGATAATATTTAGGATTGGGAAAGGTCATATAGGATAATCTGTACCTGGCTTGGCTGACTTCAAAGGGGGAATGGATGGTCACTTTTGTTTCACTAGGTTTTCACTATTTTCTCGGCTTTGTAATTGGCATACTGTTTGTTGTCCAATTTTAGCATTTCTATATTTTGACTATCATTCTTGAGTCTACAATTTAGACCTGTGATTTTAGACTTCCCATTATAGACCTGAATTAATACCTTTCTATTTTATCTCTTATTTTAGACTGCTGCTAAAAAGTACTCTGTCAAGTTCTGCAAGTTATTGTTTTACATAGTCTAATCGTGAAGTAATAATATTTATTGTTAGAGAGCTTCCATTATATATTATGTTTACAGTTAAGAATGAGAATGACTATATTAAGATTTATTTTAAAGGTGATTTTTAGTAATGAAAAATGCAATTTTGAATGTGGGAAAATAGTCCTTTTCAGTCACTTGGGTCAAATTTTTAATTATGCAACTGTTACTGGGCTAGAGGTAAATTTGACGGAGTTATTCATGACTCAGGAGCCTTATATTAGAAACTAAACCGGTGACCCAAGATGACCTGTCCAATCACAATTTATGCTTAAAAATGCATGAAGTCATCCTTAAATATTTTCTGGTTTCTGTCTATTAAGTCCTAAAGATTCCACATTTTCTTAACAGCGTTGAATTAATCAAAAAATATAAGCTTTCAAATCAAATTTCTTAAATGAACAATGGATTATTTTTGAGGGCCTATATTTGTCTTGAAAGAAATAATATTTGCATCAGCAAAGGGGAATTAGACTCATAGAAACAAAAATTACACAACAAATACAAAGACAAATTTCAAGTGATTATTCATGTTTTAAACTTTCATAATGCCTAAACGAAATCCACCACAAGCACTGACTAATCTGACTGCTACAACGTTGTCTAACCGAATATGGGCATTTATTGACAAACATATGAATTCAAACTGTAAGTACTGCTTCCCGCTTATACGGTTATCACAATGTTCTTCAATAGATGAACTATGCAATTGGCTATCGACTATTCCTCACGATGCTGTAGAACTGATCCAGACAAGGTTGGAAACCTCTTTCCGGAATGGCAGACATAATTGCAGGACCACTATTACTAGAAATAAGTTATTGTATTTGCTTACTACCATTTGTGTAAATGCTGGTGACTTTTTAAGAACGATGAACCATTATCTATATGAATATGAAGGCACTTATTTCATGAAAAGATTTGGTAAGCATATTAGTAGTTTAAACGTCTCGTATTATATAAAGGTAGATGCAGATTGCGCAGTTTGGACTCTAATTCTCAGCCTGGCTAGAAATGTTGTTAACGTGAATTTATGTGACGTATTCATTACTGGTAATCTTTTACATGTCTTAGCGAAGGAATGCTCCCAGTTAAAAATACTAACACAGGTAAATATATTGGAAAATATAACCAGTGATGATTTTCTGAAATTGTGTTATGCTGACGGCAAGTCTTAAAGTCAGAAGAATAGATGCTGTGATACATTGGAAGTTGTTGAAATAATCAATTCACGACAATACCCTTATGTAAGTTTGACAGGCGACGTGGTGAATCCTTTAGTCGATAAGACATTACTACAAGCTATATTCAAGTTGTTGCTTGAGAATATGCCGAATTTGAAATACTTGGGTAAGGAATTTATCCTTGAGAAATATTTATCAGAATCTGAAGGTAATGCAGTTCAAGAAGTTCCACTTCGAGAAGTGACTTCAGTTTGTATGAGTGTCGAAACAGCTGCCATGTTTTCTACAATATTCCCCAAATGTGAAAAACTTGATATACATGTCAATCAGAGTCCAGAAGTTTTTAACATCCTCAGTCAATTGCCACAAATTGA